>JACTOM010000929.1:21678776-21707193 GCA_015832385.1 Elymnias hypermnestra
GTCCGTTGGTAACAAATCTACCACCGGTTCGGAAAGTTGATTCCGCTGAGAAGAAGCCGGCAAGAAACTCAACGGTTACTCCTTTTAACATAGCTTTTTTTTGTAGGTTACAATGTGTTTAGCCCTCATATGCAACTGGAATCATGTCCAAACATCTTTGTCGCTTAAATAATCTTCCACATTATAATATGCCTTTTTTATTAGGACATTTTTAACATACTTCTTAAAACTATGTGGAGGCAAACCCAGAAGTGATTCAGGTATCTTATTAAATATGCGTATGCTCAACCCGACAAATGACTTCTGAACCTTTTTCACTCTAAAATATGGCATTACAAGTTTGTGTTTATTTCTTGTATTAAAATTGTGTGTTTCGCTCCTTTTGCTGTATAAATTAATATTATCACGGATGTATAAAATGTTATTTAATATACATTGCGACGGTACTGTGAGAATAGATATGTCTTTGAATTTTTCTCTTAATGAAACGCGAGATCCCAATTGATATATGACACGTATTGCTCTTTTTTGCAAAGTAAGTTTTGAATGTCCGCCGCCTCCCCCATAACAGTATGCCGTAACACATAATGCTATGAAAATAAACGAAATACACCATTTTAGCAATTTCAACATCAGTGTATTGCCTCACCTTCCCAACAGCAAATGCAGCTAAAGCTAATGAACTAAGTTTGCTTGCCAGAGTCTTAATATGGGCACCCCACTGAAGCCCTGAGTCTAACGTTATTCCTAAGAAGACTGTAGATTTAACTATATTTAGCGGACTATTATTTATTTTGATATTTTTACAGACTTCTTTTGCATTTGGCAAGGCGAATTCAACGCACTTAGTCTTTGCAGAGTTCAATATTAAGTTATCAACAGAAAACCAACGGGAGACCTGTGACAGGGTACTATTTACATCGTCATTGAAAGTAATATAGAGACTATGACACTCAGGAAAAAAGCAGCTTTCGTATAGTGGAAAAATTATTGAAATCGCTCCAGTAGCTTTTGTGTGTAAACATTACAAACATACATAAAAAACACAAATATTTCCTCTTTATAATGTTAGTTTAGATGTAAAAGTATATCTGTACTGTCGATACAATAATTCTGAACAAGAGATTGTGTGCTTTCATTGGACTTGTGCTGTATGCACATAGATATTACATTAATATATCTGTTTCATTAGTCTTTGTTCATAATAGCTAAACTTATTGTAAAGTCATAAACATCAGTGTGTCTCGTAATAAAATGATCGTCAACATGTTGTCACTTATTTACTACATAGCGCCATAATTGAGGACCCCGTGACCACACACAACTCCCGACCGACACAAGACACCCAACGCTTCACAACGACACCTGACGACCGATGTACAATAGCCACTTAACCCAAGCCGCACCCGAGTCAGCAGACTAAGCAACCGTAAGAGTTTCTTCAAGGATCCCCGATTTTTGGACTGACCAGTCACGCCTATGGTATGTACGAAGCAATCCTTAGCACAAAAACTAAGCAACGAGGCTAGATTCAACCTTGTGGTCACAAACTATTGACTAAAATTTATTGTTCTCACATAAATTCAAAAGTATAAAGATAGCGAGTTATTTCCTCCAACCAAATTAACAATCTTCTAAACAGATAAGAACTTACAACTAGAGCACTAGTTCAATCACGTGTTCAAGCGCAGTTGACAATAATAGACTAAACGACCTCTCTAATCAAAAATTGAATTGAAAATTGAATAAAAATCCTTTTTACTAAAACTTTAAAGATGCTTTAGCACCGGAACATAGTCACGCCGATATATAAATATGCAATAACTTGTTGATTATTATGACAGCTATTAAAACAATGAGACCATCACAGAAGAATGTCTTGATTGATCAAAGAGAAACGCAAGTAGGGAAAAAAACATGTGTAAATAATGGAAAATGTGGCAATTATTGCATTCTAGCGTCAGTTATGTGATATTAACATAAAATTATACCTCGTTATATGGCGCAGTAGTAAAATCACAAATCGGTCGGTTTTTTTTCCGCATTAATGGCTGAACGAGCTCTATAGATCTTGTTTCTAGCCTTAATTACTACTAAGATAAATGGTTAGGAGATAAATAGCTTTAAAACGCTAGTAGCTTTTTGTAATTGCTCACATTGCACTTGACTGCAGCCTAAATTTGCAGTATCCAGCAAGTATATGGGTTAATTTTACTTTAAAATACAGTAGATTATTTATGTACAATATAGTGACCTGGATAACTTCGTATCGCCTCAGAAAAAATGTTGAATATTATTTAAGCTGTTGCGGACGGGAGCACCGAGCCAAGCGCGTCGCTGGCGGTGACTAATCCTGATTGGTCAACCGCCGGCGATCCCCCTCCCTCACCTAACTCAGCACCCGTGATCGCCCTGTCTCCTTCTCGTCACGCTATATGTACTTGCCGGGTGGAAGAGATGTACAAAAGGCCTCTTTCAGAGTTTGCAAGCACATTTCGCCTCCCCAGCACTAAACATAACTTGTGAACGTTGTCCACAACACTGCAGAACCGAAGACCTAAGTCCGAACAACTGAACATCCAAACCCACAAGATCTGAACGACTGACTACCCGAAGATTGAAGATCGAAGCCCTAAGAACCCTATACACTCCACATAGGCAATAAAAATGTTTGGCCTTAATTCCAGTTGTACACGGAAGCAAAATATTACACATTGTAACTTATATTTAAAAGAGTAACCGCTGAGTTTCTTGCTGATTTCTTTTCCGCGGAATCAGCTTTCCAAATCGGTGGTAGATATGTTACTAATGGACTACTGACGATTCAAAAGTGCTTTTGGAGCCTACTTGAATAAAGAATATTTTGATTTTGATCGTGAAGACTTACTTGGGCTCTATAATTGTTAGCTAATCTGACAATTGGTATTTTGTCAATACCGCGTGCCCAATTTACGCCAATTTGGTTTGAAATCGAATGTCGCATTCGCACAGGCAATGTAGGCTTAATGCACGAGAGCCGAGGTCGTTGACACCGATAAACTTCGATACAATGTCGTTATCTTGAACCCGAACGCGGAACAAACTGAGAGAATGCCGTTTATTTCGGTAAAAGACTACGAGTTTTCTTTAACTTATAATGTTAAATTAATTAATTGTTCTGTTTATTGACCACTGGAGGTTTATTTTGCGATTTCATCTTACAAATACTTAGTAGCGGCCCATTATCGTCCCACAGCTGGACACAGGCCTCCTCACTCATAAGAGAGTGAGTTATTAGAGCATTGATCTACCACGGTGCTCCACTGCTGGTTGGCTGGTATAGTACACAAGTGCACTCTCTACTCCTTTCACTCTCATAGATGGGAATCCGACGGCCATATATTGAGATAATCTTATTAGAAAATCCAATATTGATTTTTGCCAATGAGGCAGTCAAATACCCGTGACGCGTAGGACGAATTGAGAAAATTGCATATTCTAATTTGTCCTGGTCTGGACTAGTGGAGGCTTCGGCAGCAACTAGTTACCAAACTACTGACCAGGAAGTACCGTAACGCGCTTAAATTTTGGACTGTATCATCGCTTACCATCAGATGAGATCACAGTCAAGCGCTAACCTGTCAGCAACAAATAAATAACAAAGCAAGCACTCGCTTCAATAGCGAAGGATCGATTCCCGCTAGTGGAAGTTTGAGAAACAATTGCTTCTAATTTGCTTAGATTTTAACTGATCTAAGATTCGGCTGCCTGACAGCATCAGATTGCGCAGTACACATTCAAACTTAGTTTATATAGTATGTGATCAGGAAGTACGTGAGTGTGTAACACCAGAAACAGTTTCTATAATTGTTAAGTTATGAGGTGCCACTTCCCTTGATTTTCCAATGAATTAAGAAAAAAGTAAGTAGCAGCCTATTAACGTCTTACTATTGGGCACAGGCCTCCTCCTTCTCTTAAGTTCAAACTACAGTTAAAGCTATGCTGGTGGATGTAGGAGGTTGGAGAGCGGCGATCTCCTTCTGCGAAACCGCCAAGGTTAAGTAGGAGACCGCTAAACGAGAGCGGCAAAGAATCGGCAATTCTACTCGCAACTAGAGTCAATAAGGCGGTGAAGACTTACCAAAAGTAAAAAAAAAAAGAAAAATTCTGGAAAAATGGTGGACTTTTGCGCGAGGGTAGAGTTTCGGCAAATTTCTTCGGAGAACCCGGAGCTATCTAACATGTGCAGAGGCAGCCGAGCCGAGGGGGTTTTAGTGGATACTACACCACATAACCCGATAGCCTGACCTAAGTTATAGGGTATCCTTTACAGAAGAGATTCAACACGCTGCTCTACTGCGACAGGACAGACTATACATGTATCAGAACAGCTTAGGAATATGCAGGTTTCCTCAGAATAATCCAACACGTAAGTTCCTCTGTATAAATAGAAACTTAGTGATGCCTTCCAGGATTTGAACTGGCATCTTCGGTAATGGCTTTTCCAACAAATGGTTCTAAAATATCATAATCGCTAATAACTTAAGTGGTATTAATACATGAGCAATAGTATGTCACTATGTAAATTACATTGAACTAAAACACTGGGGAAAATTTGTTAATACCTCATTAACAGGCAAATTTAATGCCAAAGTTCAACGAACTTGGCTCGTATAAATTGCCTGAGAACGAGTACACTGAAGTTATAAATTCAATTACTTTGCGGACCGTCCCTGGACACACTGAGGGTGTGCCGAGCTTTATTGGCTGTGGAAAATGTTTTAGCCATTGTTTGAACTTTCCTTTTCAAATAAATTGCCTCATTGGTCTAGTGGTTAGCATGTTCGACTACATACACAAGGTCCTGGGTTCGAGTCCCGGATCGGGCCAATTCAAAAATCAACACTGAGTTTTCTATTAAGATATTCTCAATATTTGCCCGAAGTGGGAAGTTGGCGGTGTGATCCACCCCCGTGCCTCGGAGAGCACGTTAAGCGGTCAGTCCTGCGCCTGACCTCTCTCCGGTCGTGTCAGAATCCCGTCACATAGAGCTATGAAGGAATAGTGAGTGCACTTGTGTACTACGCCTGCCAATCCGCAGTGGAGCAGCGTGGTGGGTCTATGCTCCAAAAACCCTCGCTCCCCGGAGTGAGGAGGCCTGTGCCCAGCAGTCGGACGTTAATGGGCTGCTTAACTTTCAAATCAAGCGCATAAATTAAATAAAAAGGAAAATTTTAAACTATTTGAAAACGCTCAATTAATAATACATTCAAATCAAATTAAAGGACAGTAAAAGATCCTTTTTGAAAGTTCGATACCTAGCGGCGTAAATTTAAGTAATTGCTTTTCCTAATTTGTAAATGGCTTCGGTCGTGGCTAGTTATCACCCTACTGGCAAAGACATGCCGTCAAGTAAAAAACTGATGCAGATTTCTTATATTTTTAAGGGATAAGGCGTTTTCGAAGAAAGCTTCCAGGTGGCTTGATATTTTGACACTTCCATCAATTACAATTATATTTCTAGTTGCTAACACAATTCTCTGACCAAATATATAATAAAACCCTCGTCATGAATAACGCTTTGCTTTCAATAAACCCCATGACAATCCGTTCTGTAGTTTTTTAATTTATCGAGACACAGACGTGAAGACGCAAGACTTTGTTTATATTATTTACGAATTTATATGTATAATCTTATAGAATATTCTCGATTATACAGTAGGAGTTGTAATACTGAAACCAGTATATTTAGAACGTGTAGGATCAAGTTTAATAATTCAAGGAGTCAACCGGCGTACGATGTCGCCTTTAAGCCTCTTTTAATATTCCATTTCGATTTGCGTTTTAATATACCATTTGAAGGTTTGCCTTTTATGAATTTAAAAAGTAAGTCTATACTAGAAACAATATACTATTAGAAAGTACTCAATGGCTCATTGGTTACCAGGTCGTGCCAATTCAAAGATTTTCTCAATATTTGCCTGAAGTTGGGAAATTGGCGGTGTGATCCACCCCCGTGCCTCGGAGAGCACGTTAAGTCGTCAATCCTGCGCCTGATCTCTCTCCGTCACATCGGACTATGAGAGTGAAGGAATAGACAGTGCACTTGAATACAATGCCTGCCAACCATCAGTGGAGCAGCGTGTTTGGTCCATTCTCTAAAAGCCTTCTCTCCTATGAGTGAGGAAGCCTGTACCCAGCAGTAGGACGTTAATAGGCTGCTACTTACCTTTTTTTAAGGAATCAAAGATATGACGAGTACGAACTAATAGGTAAGAGGTTCTCATAAATAGAAAATACAATTGGGGCCCTCATCATTGATTGAGAAGTATTGATACAGACTTTATATATATTATTTAATTAAAAAGCTTTAATTTTAAATTCAAGTACAAATAATTCAGTCATAATTGTACAGATCGTACTGTTAATTACAAAGTATACTCAAGTTTTAATTACTGCTATTTGACATTGCAATTAGGAGATTTTTGGCTTGGTTAGTTTTTTTTGTTATTAGTTGTACCTATTGCATTGGCATTGAAAACACGTTTTTACTTATTTTATGAAAAATAGTACATTAAATTATTAAATGACGAGAGGTAAATTGTAAATATTGTAACTACCTAACCTTTAAACGAATCAACATTAAAAACGCTGCAGATATTCGTGACGCTAATCACGCGTTTAATTTGGAAAAAATGTACCCTCATGCGCCTAAAGAAGCTTCACTTCAAAAAGTCAAAGGCCGCGTTTTTACGATCGCGATAAACTCAAAACTACTTGTTATTTCGTATGTAATTTGTCAAGATTTTATGTAAACTGCTTGAAATTATAACACATTGTACTTTTATAGGCTATATTGGTTGCATTGGAGAAGAGATGAGATAGAATAAGAGTATAAAGAGTGCTATTGTGATTACTAAAGTGCTACATACTATACAAATTTATTTAAATTCAGTTGTTTAAATTTTACTGCTTTGTTTGTGGCGAAAAAAATAAAACTTCTTGGGAGCTGTTACCATTAAATACTGCCTTATCCTTCAGAGGTATACAGAAGCACAGAAAAGAAGCATCTTAGGCAACATATTGCCTCTTTTATGGATCTACAAAAATCACTTTGGATATATGCATATGGCATAATAAACACGTACAATGCGATAATTGGAAGGTTAAGGATCTTAAGGATTATTTGAGTTTATTTATTTTATTTTTATTTTTTTATGCACCAAAAAAGAAGTCACATTAATAAGAAATTAAAGTTAGTATACATAGGATACCTTATCCCACATAGGATACCTTATCCCCATTTCCCTTTACATTATATAATTTAAATAGGTTATTTAGAAGTCATTGGAATAATACTTTTAACGAAATAATTAAATTCTAATAACAGTACAGTAGTTTCTATATTTGGTTAACATTAACAGAATTTATCAAGATTGTACATTTAGAAACATTTTATTCAGTATTGATTTTATAAAAATAAGCGTTAATAAAATACTACATAATATGTAGTGGGAAATATGAAATGATCAAAAAAAAAACATTTAAAATTTTTACGATTTTTCAAATCGCTGTATCTACACTAATATTATAAAGAAGAAAAGGAAAGATTTGTATTTTCGTATGTAACGAATAAACTCAAAAAGTACTGGACCGATTTTAATAATTCTTTTTCATTAGAAAGCTACATTATCACTGAGTAACTAATAGGCTATATTTAGTGCTAAATTACTATAGAAATCTTTAGAAATTCCTATTAAAACCAAAAAATATTTAGCCACAAAATGTCTTTTATCGCATACGCTTTGTGAAGAGTATTAATGATAGGACAAAAAAATGTTTGACAATATTATAGACTATATCAATATCTATAAAAAAACTTCGCGAGACCATATGTCTAACTATTGTAGTTACGTCACTATAACTACTTTTTACATTTAACAAATTGATAGAAATGCCGATCAAAGTCAGACCGTGTTATCCATATCATTTATAAATTTTTATCCAAATACAAATAATTTAATATTCAAGACTGTCTCAATACCTGATGATTACTTTTTGAATTATTGAAATCGGATATTCCATTCAAAAGATATCATGAAATTAAAATAAAAATACATGCCGGCAGCGGCCGCCACGCAGAGCATCGAGTAACTAACTCGACGAGAGGGGCAGTGCGGGAGAAGGGGGTGCACCTTTATGAACTAGGTAGCCGGTCGGCTCCTTACGCAATGGACTATTTTGAGTTTTTTTAACACATGTACAGGGAGGCTTTAAGATAAGCATACAATTTTTTTCTAAATTAGTGATTCATGGTCGTTTTAATTATCATGCTTATAACTCAAATATCTGTACCTATTTATGTCTACCCGTGCGAAGCCGGGACGGGTCGCTAGTCTTTTATAAAAATAATCGCATCGGAGTAATATAAAAATAAATTTGAAGCTACAATTTCGATTTTCTTTAACACCATATTCATTAAGTTTGCGAGATACGTGGTACTCGAGATTTTTTGCGAGATCCTAAAATAAGAAACTACAAACTTCAAATTGCTTTTTATTTAAATACGATGCGACTATTTTAGATTTTTTGTGTAGCTGTAGTTGATTTTATATTGAATTTATCTATAATCATGTAGATGGATTTGAGAGATGAATATTTTACGATCAGAGTAAAAACTTGACGATCAAGTAAAGTTTTTACTTGTATCTGCTATATATTATCCACGTCGAGACCTGAGACATCGTAAACCAAACAGTTGGTAGAAAGGATGGATTATAGGAGCTATAGAAGCAAAACCCGAGATATTGGAAATATCTGTGTTTACATTCGTAGGGTTATCAACCATACACGTCATAATATTAAACTAGCTGATAAGCGCTACTTCGTCTACGTTATATGGGCTTCATGGGGTAAAGAGATTAGGGTTATACTATTATTCGAGACAGTTAACTATTGTTCATTCATTTTATAGACACACCAACAGACCATTATGACAACATTAACAATATGAATATTAATATAAGTATGAAGCCGACACAATGCTCCTTTTACAGGTGTATACAACATTTATAAACAGTAAGCATTATTTAAAAATTATTAAATGAAGTATCACGTGTTGTTGAGTGTATATTTCAAAATTAGATTATAAATTAAGTATTATGGAGGTATCAGTGTAATCTGCGCTAATATTTGTTAGAGATCATTATTATTTTACTTGTTGGAAATGCTGTTACTATTACTATATTTGCTGAGGTATTTGTAATTATATTAGTAAAACATGTGTTATATGCGGTTTAACGCTGTTCCGGATATTCTCCGATATAATCAAAACATCTGTTTAGTCGTCGTTTTCACGACGACTGTGATTGGTGGACTTATTATTTCTTGAGTGGGGCATTTTGTATAATGAATGTAGCACAGGAGAATGAAGGAGCATTCGTCTAGTGACAGTTCTCAGTTTGTATCAACGTTAGTATTGTTTTACGTCATTGAAAGTTTGTAATATAATAATGAAGAATCTGAGAGCATTAAGCAATAAAGACTCTAAAAATATTTAACTTCATTCGTATTAAAAAAAAAACTGTAACATTTTGAGTTTGCATTTGACATACACATTACTTTCACGATTCAAGGAAGGTTGTTGCATATTCGTTCTTAGGGGATCGAGAACTAACCGAGTAACACCGCGGGGAATAGGTAGTTGTACAATAACATCTAAGAGTTAATCTCGTTATTTTTTCTAACTGCCAACCCTAGCTATAAGCCAACGTTAGATAAAATCAAATATTTACCACCTAGTGTCTGGAGCAACCCTTGATGCTGGCAGAATATTCTAGCAAAAGGTAAACATAGTGAAGATTGTTTGCCTTTTCGCCTTAGAAATATAGAATACATTATTATAAGTATTAGCTGTTCGCGTAAGTCCCGATCCAGTCGAAATATGGGAAAACCCTTCTTAAGAGTCTGCTTTACGAAAGGATATGTATGCAGAGTTTAAAGTTAACCAAAATGTTAAAGATTTGGTTATTAATCAGTGGTGTCGTTTCGCTATTATATGGACTATATAAGAGATATCCAGGTACCTATTGACTCATCATGATATCTCTGGAACCATAAGGATATTACAGGAAAGTGTAAACCTATCAGCAGTAAAAGAATCAAGTCTGAATATACCTTAAGTTGAATATTGTTATAGAAAACTTATTTTTTTCGAAAGGCGACACTCGACAATTTGAAACCCAGTGATTTGAATGCGACATGACCAGAGGGAGGTCAGGAACAGGACCGACGGCTTAACATGCTCTCCGAGTCACGGCAAATACATCGACCAACTTTCCAACTTCAGGCAAATGTTTGAAGCCGAACATGATGACTACTAGACCAATGAGGCAGAGTATACAGTAATTAATATTGATCCTTTCAGTAATTTGAAGTTGAATGAATAGTATCCTGATTGCCAACATGCAAAAATTTGAAGTCCACGTTAAATACCATCTATAACTCGAAACACACAAGTTCCCAAAGTACAGACCGATCGATTGTTTCCATAAATAACATATATAATATACATGTATCTGCAGTTCACATTCAATTTTGATTTGCATGATTTTCTTCTCCCCCCCCATTCTTGGTTTAAACTCTTACATTAATTCGAATCTCTTGATACTTTCCGCTGGTCCCTCGGATTTCCAACAATTGAAAGTCAACTATATTATAAATAAACCATGACAAAACATGAATATATTAATCAGTCGACGGCGCATATGGCAATATTCATGAGGCCTATGATTGCCAAGCGAAGCGCGGCGAACTAATTGCTTAGCCGTTTTATACAACGCCTACGCACTAGAATTTTCCATAGGGTAATGTTATATTGAAACAGAACTATATAACAGCTGGCATGATGGCCTAGTGGGAAGGTTCTCATTAAGAGAAATTGTGGTTTCGAACCTAGAGTGTCTCACTCACGGATGAAGGGGATTCCACTGGATTTTAATAGGTACAACGTTATGGTATAAAAGATGTAGAGATAATAAATGAAAGGAGACTGACAAAAGGATTTATGATTCAAGAATGAATGGGAAGGTTGGAAGGGAAAAACCAAGGCGAAAATTCCTGGACCAAATCCAGGACATTTTAAATAAGGGCCAGGTCAAGAGTACTCTAAACCGACGAACGAATGAAAGATTAAATGAGAATGAAAGAAGCGAAGGAGATATGCTGGGATCGTGGTAAAAGGAAGGAAGTGGTCTCTGCCTACCTCTATGGAAATGAGTTGTGATGCTATGTTTAATAAGTATTCCCTTTTTACCGAGGCTCACACTCCTGATAGCGAAACAAAACGCTTCTTTATAAAAATAAAAAAAACTATAGGTGCTTGGTTATTCTTTCCAATCCATCATTATAATTATATCCAACTGCGAAGAAAAACATAGATAGGAAATATTCATATCCCAGGAATAATTCTGGGATATTTGTATCCTGCCATTCCACAATGGTGCAACTGTAAAATCCCCTCTCTCATATGAGTGAAAGTGAAAGTGCCTGTGCTGAGCAGCGGGACGATAATGGGCTGCTACGTTAATGAAAGAAGCGAAGGAGATATGCAAGGATCGTGGCAAATGGAAGGACGTGTCTACCCCTATTTAAAAAAAACTAAGATGTATGTAAGCTCCGAACAAACAAAGCATATGTATCTATTTACTCAAATGATGGAAAGAAAATATACATTCAGTTGGAGTTCAAAGGAACATGTCGCTAGAAAAAACTTAATAAGATAAAACCTGAACAAAATTTCATATAAAGTACAGAGTATAGAACAATTTTATGGTAATCACAGGTTTACATTCAACACTAGCTGTAATCAGAGCGCAATGAATATAATTTTTACCCATGCACTTTCGATATAAGTAGGTAACTTCAGCCATGCAAGTTACAGAATCACTACTGATGTTTTATAATGCAACAAATATGCCAGGTCAGAGCACCTCCACTACAGTTACATATAGAATAACCGAATGTCGTCCAGCATTGAGGCTAAATAATGAGGCTGATGACTCGTATGATCAATCCTTCAAGTTCTACATTCGGATAAGTATGTTCTACTTTAATTAATCTGAGGACCTTCTCATCCCTGATTTGATCAATCAATTGAACAGATACAAATTGGTACTTTTAAAAAAACATCTCCATATCTATGATTGAATAATGTTACGACTCTGTAAACAATTTTGTCAATGGTCACCATTAATTTCAATAATTTCAAAAGGTTTGTTATTTTATTATGCCATATTATTAATGATTAGCATTTTAGATAACAAGTTTCAATAAATAATACTAACATGTCTTCATAGCACTACGTAATACGTGACATGTTTATGTAAATTTATCGAGTTTAAGTGATTAGTTTTGAGTTTTCTGTACCTCAAAATGATGCATCTACTACATACATACATAGCATCACGTCTCATTCCCATAGGGGTGGGCAGAGACCACGTCCTTCCTCATGCTATGATCCTTGCACATCTCCTTCGCTTCTTTCATTCTCATTAAACCTTTCATACAAGTTCGTCGGTTTAAAGTACGCTTGACCTGACCCTTATTTAAAGTGACCTGGATTTAGTCCAAACGTTCGCCTTGGTCTTACCCTTCCAACTTGACCATTCAATCATGACTTATGAATCCTTTTTCTCAGTCTCCTTTCATTCATTCTCTCTACGTGCCCAAACCATCAAAGCACACCTTTCTCAATTCAAGTCACTACATCTTCTTTTCTACCACAACGTTCTCTTATCACACTATTTCTTACTCTGTCACTCAGTTTTAATCCACTCATACTTCTCAACGCTCTCATCCCTACGGCATTTATTTTACTTTTGTGCTTTTTCTGTCAAACCCAACTTTCACTATCATACATCAATGTTGGCACCAACACTCCTCTAAGCACAGACAGTCTGGCACTTTGAAACACCATCTGGCTATTCATAAAAGCGTGCAGAGCACCATTTAACGTATTCCCTGCATTCACTCTTCTTTCAATATAACTGTCACATGTTTCATCAACTAATATGGTGTTGATAGATAAATCTTTCGATAAACTTACCATGATTGAGCCTAAATTTGAGGTGTTTCTCCATAACTGAAGGTGCCACAAGGTTTGAGATCTCGTCGAGTGAAAGCGCCGCACCAGCCGAGCACCGGGCATCGGGACAAGACACTTCATACGCCCCATTGCATACCTCGAACTCGACGTACGATTTCATGCACTGTAAAAGAAATATTCTTTAAGTAAATCTTTCAATAAGTTTAGTTTTGTGAAGTCTTACTGCTATACTTATGTAATATTTAACTCATCATAGTTATTGTAATTCCATGTACAATTTCAAGCGTAGTAAAAAAAAAGCATAAAAAACATTCTATATTTCAAGATTTATAAAATCAATATCCTAACAACCTACTCAGCCATGTGTGTAAACTACTTCTTACACGCCACAATACTCTAAAATACGATGGATCGCAAATATATTAATAAATATATTCTCCCGCAAATATATATAGCGGCGGCCGTAGCCGCGACGGCTAGAGGTCGTTGACCCGGACTGAGACGGCAGCTGCTTTAATTTTGTGTTTCTGAGCTGGTTATTTTTTTTTAGTAATTTTTTTTATTTAACTGTACTAGCAGGACAGAGCGTAAATAATGCTAATAAAATGTTTTAAAAATATATTTTTTTAATCCAGATCGTTTTTCATCAAAGGTGTCATTAGTACTAAAGGTTACCTAACAGTCTATATATATGATCGAGATATGCCACTGTTGAACTAGCAGTAGTTAGAAAGTATTTAAATTGACCATTAAAATTTATTTATCATAATCATATATACAAGTTTTAACGGCCTCGCTGGCGCAGTGGTGCGAGTATACGCTTTGCTAGGTTAGGTTCGATCCCCGGTAGGACGAATTTAGGAAATTATATTTTCTAATTTGTCTGAGTCTGGACTGGTGGGAGGCTTCGGCCGTGGCTAGTTACCACCCTACCAGCAAAAACGTACCGCCAAACAAAGAGATTTGTGTTCCGGTACGATGCTGTGTAGAAACCGTAAGGGGTATATCGCCTCTTAACAGATTAGCGCGCTTCCATCTTAGACTGTATCATCACTTACCATCAGGTGAGATCACAGTCAAGCGCTAATCTGTCAGCAATATAAAAAAAAGTACAATATAATTGATTTAACAAGATCTTAACGAAATAATAAATGTACTGTGGTGAAATATTTGATTAAGTGCGTTAATACAATGTATAACAAATATGTTTGGGTCATGATATTAGTTTTTGTATTGACTAATTTAAGCGGCGCGAATGATGACGTTGCGATAGCAGGCTGGCGGAGCTTATTCTTAGAGTACGACAGTTGTAGTTTTGACATTCAAGCTTCAAGCTGAGTTTTACGCCTTTTCGCAGAAATGTTTATATATTTTTAACTTTTGTCCTATTTAATGTAAACGCCACATTTTTTGCGAATAAAGATCTTTTATTATTATTATTATTATTCAAGTGTTGTTAGTGGAGTGTCGAGAAAGTATTATTATATTGAGTTTAATGTTTAATAGAAATGTGTGTGTTATTAATTTCAACACAAGTTAGTTTTTATATTTTGTATTAAAATTGTTTATTTTACTTATTTTGGTGTATAAGTGAATTTTATTACGGATATATAAAAAATTATTCAATACACACTGCGATGGCGACATAAAGGAAGAAATCACTTTCTATGGAAGTCAATATAACGTGAGATTTATAACCAGAGAAGTAACTATCTTAATTTTGACGATTCATTGAACAAACATTGAATTAAGCATAAGGACAAGACAGAACCAACAACAAGATAAATTCAAAAGTCACATTAATCAATAAGTCGACACATACGTAAGTGTTAATGGTAATGTAAACAATGATTAAATAAACGAGGAAAACAAATAACTAGGATCACATATATTCACGTAAATAAAACGATCACACAGCGTGATAATTGCCATTAACATAGTATTTCTTTTAAAATTTATTCTATGAGATTAACAGGTTATAAAAGTGCCTTTTAATTGAAAAAATAACCGAGTATAAATCTACAATTATCTTTATAATATAATAGAAGAAATTACATGTAAATTGAATTGTACATTATTTTATAAATATACAATATATCAGAACTTATGCTGATCTTCCCAGTTTATCCTATTCAGTTTCTCCTTTTATGAGATAAAATTTCTCAAAGCACCAATAAAAGTCTCGTTGACACACTGGTGCTAGCAGAGGCCCCGGGTTCGATCTCCGGAAGGGCGAATTTGGAAATTGTATCTTCTAATTAGTCTGAGGGTATATAGCCTGTTACCAGATTAGCGCGGTCCCATCTTAGACTGTATGATCACTTAGGTGATGATCACAGTCAAGCGCTAAATTGTCAGCAATAAAAAAAACAGTTTATTACTTTACTAAGACCTTTCAAAATTGGTTGAGGGAGAAATAGTTTCTCAATTCTAATAGCATTTTACGAGGTGTTAGGAGACCGCTCCCGAAAAAGAAGACAGCTGATAGTACTAATGACACCTTTGATGATGGGAAATAGCTGACGTCTAGCCCGGGACAACGACCTTAAGTTGTCCGCGCGCCCGCAGCCAGCGGCGGCCGCGCGGTAGCAGCAAGAGGTCGTTGACCTGGGTTGACCCGGAATTTCGTACATAAATGTTGGATTTTTGTTTTAGTAATGTATTTTTTATGAAATTATCATTTTATTTCAGTCTCATTGAGGAGCAATTAAATAAGATTGTGAGACTTCAAAATCTATGGTTAAGATTCATATTTGGTCACCGCAAATATGCTCATATTTCCGACTTCCGCAATAAACTCAAGTGGCTCCCAATTCGCCTTCGCCGGAATTCTCATCTTCTTTCTCTTCTCTATTTTGTGCTGTTTGATGCTAAAGCGCCTGTATATCTGAGGCAACGCTTTGAGTTCCTTGACGGGTCTCATAAAAGACAACTCCTTTACTTCTTTACTAACAAGAAGAAGTTCGCAAGAAAATAGGTTTGTTTATTTCAAAATCTATATCAGTTAAAGCTTTTTTTTTGACGCTGGGAAATGCATTTATGCATCCCGACTATGGGGTCGGGAGTATGGGACTCCGCGAGGGGGAAGAACTCGCAATACCCACTAAAACCCAGCATGACCGTCGTCAACAATGAGTGGGGCGCCAGAGGTTCGTTGAGGGATTCCTCTCTGGCCCCTCGGTTGTAGCCGGCTCACAAATTTTCTACAGGGGGAGGAGTTGTATAACCATCCTCTTCCTGTTTCATACTCCCCTTCGTCAGGGTCGGAGTGCCTCAGCGTCATGCACTCTCTCCCTTTGTCGTGCCTCTTATACGAGATGACAGTCTCGCAAAAGGAGGAAACCACCGAGGCCTGCTCACTGATGAGTATTGCACCTATACTAGCCAGTGACAGATCTGTGCCGATCAGCGACGTCATATTGAGTCGGAGTGAACTCCAGGCAGGACATTCTACCACAGTGTGGTGGGCTGTGTCTCTGACGAGGCACCACACTCGTGACATCTGGCCGACGGCTCACAGCCAACAGTTTGGTACGGGTATAAGCACCTGTACCAATCTGTCGGAGAGCGATCCGTGCTCTCTGCCCAGCCACTTGTCCAGATGAGGGCGGATCGCCTCTACAATGGCCACGGCCGCCACTGGGGAGTCTTTGGAATTCCCTGCTTATTATAATAAAATATGATCAGTCCCCACAATTTAAGTTATTAATATTAGTTGTACATAGAGTTAATTCACCTTTCTCTGCTTCTTTTGTATGTGTCCAAGCATTTTTAGTTGCCTGGAAGTGATCGCTATTTCAGCGATAAGGCCGCCCATTTGTACTCCAAAATGTATACGATTATATCTTAAGTGAATTGTTTTTTTATGTATTGGGTGTAATAAAGTTTTGTATTGTACTAACATGATAGAGCGCAAATAATGCTTTTTAAAAATATGATTATTTTTTAATCAGGATCAATTTTTTTCCGTTCCCTCATCAAAGGTGTTATTAGTACTATCACCTATCTTCGTATTCGAGACCGGTTAACAACGCCTTGTATATTAACTGGGTGAAATCGGCAGTCTATATTCTACCCACGAAACAAGCATTCAATGGATTATATAATAAACAAAACAACAGCTTGCCTTAAGTGAAATCGTTTATGATAATTGGTTAAAAATAACTACGTTTTGATAGCTAAGTATATAATACACTGGACAACGTAACAATGTCCTCTATGAATTCATACTATCACCGCAAAAGCGGCATAACTAGATTAGTAAAAGAAATTATAACGAAAAGTTTCATTCAAATAAATATAAATTTAAACAAAAATAAGAAATGCCTTCAAAACAAACTGTTCCAAACAAATTAATATGCGCTAAAAGTAAAGAATAATTGCGTAATCTATTTAGAGTTCTCCTATTGTAAATTGAAATACCCATAAATAATAATAAAGGCCTCTCCAATTATTACGATAATATAAAATGTAGTGACAGTTATTATTTTTTAAATTAGAAACGGGACCTTTCATATAATAAAAGTTAATGTAAGTAAGGTTGCAAACTTAAAAAAAAATACAGACGAATCGGATAGGAGGAGGTCCTTTTTTGGAGTTGATTAATACTGCAATTTTACTTCGTTTTCGTAGACTCTAAAATTTGCACAATTTTTATTAAATGGTTTATTCAAATTGGTTAGATATAACAACTTTATGCCAGGAAAATTAATACGCTGTAAAACGTAACAATAGCCTCTGTAAATTATGTCAAGCTATTAGCAGGAAAATGACATAACTCTAATAATACTAGAAATAGAAACTCTAAAGCAATTATTTTAATATGCTCCTATCTTTTTGGAATAAATGTCATCTGTCGAATTTCTGATATTCCAGGAATGTTGTAAAATTAGTTATTGCTGGTTAGGTGGAGGGATAAAGGTGTACTGAAAATGGTAAATTTCAGATATAAGAGAAAGATATGTTAGGAATTTAATTGTTATTAAAAGTGTCGAAAATTAATACGAATAATTTATTGAAATCTCAAATGACGTTAATAAAAATGGCACCTGTTTCTCGTCAATATTAGAAATTACTAATTAAATTTAGTTTTTTAATTTAAAATTTATGTAATTATTTTATTTTATATTTATTAAATGACGAGTGGCAAACTAAAATGGCACATGTTATTTGCAAATATTAAAACTACCTAACCTTCAAATGAATTAGCATAAAAAATGCTGCGCATCTTAGAGACGCTAATCACACGTTTCGTCCGTAATATGTTTGCCATCATGCGCCTAAAGAAGTTTCACTTCAAAATACAGAATACAATTTAGCGAAGTGAAATTTGAAATAGAGATTTCGTCCTTTCGTAATCGAGACAGTCACTGAATACCACTGAATGAAAAAGCTGGTACAATAAACAAATATATAGGCTTAGTCCAATTTATAATCTTAAGCTAGTATGCTTTTGTCTTAGGCCACTTTGGCTGCGTTGTTATGAAATGAGCCAGCAATTGTCATCACGCGACTGTACACCGATTGTAATAGGTAATGATATGATAACAGAAGCGCACGCCAACCGGCGCACTGTAATTTATTCGTGGGTTGTCATAACACTATAATATATGGCTGGAACACAAATCATGATATGTCGAGCATTGAGATGTCGTTTTTTTATGAATGTTAATACTGAGACAGTCTAACACTGTAACATGGACGCTTTAACATCGCGAGAGACGTTTTCCATATCATCTTCTACTTTCGAGGGCTTGGGTGGCGCAGGGTAAATTTAGAAAATTATATTTTCTATTAGTTATTGTGGGCCTCATTCGGAAACTCAAGAGTCACTCAGCATGCGATGGAGAGGGCTATGCTCGGAGTTTCTATACGCGATCAAATCAGAAATAAGGAGATCTGTAGCAGAACCAAAATCATCGACATAGCCCCACAAATCGCGAAACTGAAGTGGCAATAGTCCGACGAACCGATGGACGTTGTGGCCGGAAGGTGCTGGACCTGGCGACCCCGCACCGGACGACGCAGTGTAGGAAGACCCCCCACAACCGGTGGTCGGTCGTCGGTGGACCGACGATATAAGAAGGGTCGCCGGTAGCCGCTGGAGCCAGGCGGCGCAAGATCGGGCCTTGTGGACATCATTTCGTGAGACCTATGTACAGCAGTGGACGTCCATCCACTGAAGCGACGACGACGACGATAAGTCTGACTTTTGACTGGTGGAAGGAATTCCATTCTCATTAAAAATTTCATACAAGAAGTTCGTCGGTTTTGAGTACTCTCAAAAAAAAAAAACAAAAATATCTTTATTCAAGTAGGCATATTACAGCACTTTTGAATCGTCAAATTATATATATATTTTTTTCCACATTCTGATTCTAATATATGTCTGATGATGGTACTCAAAATCGGATTAAATTCTAAAGTTACGAGGGTTCCTTCGCGCCCTGATCCGAGAAGAACCCACAACAAACTCAGTCGGGTATTTTTTTTACCATCATCATTACAATAACATATTAGTTTACTATAGTTTAATTAAAATTAGAGCAATTCGTTCACTCCCAGGCGTTTCTATCGTCTAGGTAATCTTGCAACTTATAATACGATTTTTCTATCAACTTTCTTTTAACAAAGACTTTGAATTTATTAATTGACATCTTTAGAACGTCTTGTGGGAGTTTATTATAGAAACGTATACAGTTACCCTTAAATGAGTTGTTAATCTTATGCAGCCTACTAGAATTTATAACAAGTTTGTTTTGGTTTCGTAAGTTATATGATGTACATTCACTCTTTTTATTAAAAGAGTCAATGTTTTTATGTACATACAACAAGTTTTCTAATATATATACGCAGTGAACTGTCATTATGTTAACTGCCTTGAATTTGTTTCTTAGCGACTCTCTTGGACCCACATTGTAAATCGCACGAACGGCACTCTTGACCTGACCCTTATTTAAAATGTCCTGGATTTAGTCAAAACGTTCGCCTTGGTCTTGCCCTTCAAACTTGCCCATTCACTCATGATGACTTATAAATTCTTTTTAACAGTCTCCTTGCATTCATTCTCTCTACTTGTCCAAACCATCTAAGCATAACTTTCTCAATTTTAGTCACTACATTTTCTTTTATACCACCACGTCCTTTTATCACACTATTTCTTACTCTGTCACTCAGCTTCAGTCCACTCATACTTCTCAATGCTCTCATCTCTACCGCATTTATTTTACTTTTGTGATTCGTCTGCCATACCCAACTTTCACTACCATACATAAGTGTTGGCACAGCCAGTCTGGTCCTTTGAGACACCATCTGGCTTTTCATTCACCATACACCATACATTTCCATCCCTGCATTCACTCCCCTTTCAATATCACTACCACACGTTCCATCATTTGTAAATTAGAACCCAAGTATACAAATTCTTTCACATCTTCCACTTCACTAGTTAAAACCCTAGGATCCAAAACGTAACTGAGCAAAAGTTTTCATTCCTATTATCCTTAACTATATTCTCACTAATCATCAGGTAAGATTGCAGTTAAGGGTTAACCATTTAAGTCTGGACTGGTGGGAGGTTATGATTGTAGCTAGTTACCATCCTACCAGCGAAAACGTACCTCCAAGCAAGAGATTTGTGTTCCGGTACGATGCTGAGTAGAAACCATAAGAGGATAATAATGAACTAGGTTAATACTACACTGTAGCATAACTTACCACCAGGTCTAAAGTAAATTTGTCAGCAATAAAAAAAGATATACCTGAGGAAATCTACATTCTGTCATTAAAAAAGTAATATTTCGATAACACTATTTTGCACTTCATTTACATTGACAGCATACTTTTCTGTTGTGAGACATTTAATAGTTTGAAGTTAAATATATTTTACATAGACGTTATTTGAAGCCGGTCCCATTGTTTGAAAATACACTTCACACCATTACAATAGAACGAAAGTCGTATGTAAATATTTGCAAAGACGTTTACAATTTATAATCAAAACCACCCAATCGTTAAAGATTATGCCCGAAAATAAAACAGCAATTTTGATGAAACAATTACATTGTTCGTCATTCAGTTATTTTTAAACTTTAATCTCCTGTTTTTTACAACAATGATTTGCGTAAGTTCAACTGAATTTGATATTATTTTATAAAAATCTTGCTACATTCAACATATTTCGTAACAAAATTTTTTAAGACCGCCTTTTTCTGCCTTAAGCTTAAGTTGATTATGTTATTTCCTATATTGCTTGTATGTAATTTCTCTCACATTTCGTAGTTCAACATTGTTGCTTCTGTGCTGTGCAACAAATGCTTGTAATCAAAATCAAAATATCCTTTATACAAGTAGGCTCAAAAAGCACTTTTGAGTAGTCTGTCCAGTTAATAACAAATCTACCACCGGTACGGAAAGTTGATTTCGCTGAGACGAAACCGACAAGAAACTCAGCGGCTACTCTTTCTACTACTACTACTACTTGTACTATATTCTATATTATAATATGCCTTTTGTAAACGTATGTTTTTGACATATCTCTTAAAACTATGACAAATGATTTCTGAACCTTCTTCACTCTACTATGTGAAATTACAAGTTTATTTTTATTTCTTGTATTAAACCTGTGTTTTTTTTTATTGCTGACAGATTCGCGCTTGACTGTGATCTCACTTGATGGTGAGTGATGATACAGTCTAAGATGGAAGCGCGCTAATCTGTTAAGAGACGATATACCCCTTACGGTTTCTACACAGCATCGTACCGGAACACAAATCTCTTTGTTTGGCGGTACGTTTTTGCTGGTAGGGTGGTAACTAGCCACGGCCGAAGCCTCCCACCAGTCCAGACTCAGACAAATTAGAAAATACAATTTCCTAGATTCGTCCTACCGGGGATCGAACCCGGGACCTCCGCTAACTAAGCGAATACTCGCACCACTGCGCCAGCGAGGCCGTTAAATACATATTTCCATGAGATCAAAAACTACGCGGAGGATACCGCCGAGCACAGCTCCTTTCTATACAAGATATAACAAGACCGCTTCCAAAAACGTTAACAGACGATAGTACTAATGACAATTGATGATAGGACGGAAAAAAATAAATCCTTATTTAAAAAAAATAATTAAACGTTTTATTAGCATTATTTACGCTCCATCGTGTTAGTGCAGATAAATGGATGAAACTAACATGATGGAGCGTAAATAATGCTAATTACACGTTTTAAAACATGTTTTTAAATCAGACTCGCGTTTTTCCGTCCCATCATCACAAGTGTCTTTAGTACTACCGTCTGTCTTCGTTTTCGGGAGCGGTCTACTAACACTTTGTATGCATAAATATTATTGAAATTTATATCTGAACAACACTATCTTGGTTTTAGCATTTCTAGTTTATGAATATACTTCTGTCGCCACTTATGTTAAATGAACATCAACTATTCTACTACAGCACCACCTATATGGTTCGAGACATTAATAGTCGGTTAATACAGGGATTTATCATTATCAGGGAATTATTTATTATTATCAGGGAATATTTAGAGAATCAGGGAATTTTGGGCAAAGTGATTATTTTCGCCGCGCGGATGGAAAAGAATTTGAATTCATCCGCGCGTTTTCATTTGGACATTCATTCGCAAACGTGCGCTCACGCCCTTTTTGTTGATTGCATCGTGAATTTGTGACCTGACAGACTTATGTAGTGTCCCATCACAAGGAACCAGCCTTCAGGACGTTATTCGGTACAGGCGATCGCCCACAACACAACGTGGCAGTAACTACTGAACGAAAGGTGGATGAATCATTTGTTTCCATTCGACGGCATTTAGTCACCTAGCCCTTATTAGGTAGAATCCCCATCCTAATACAGTCCACTAAGCTCTTTCGATACCTGGGTCGATCAATCCCCAATTATTTTGACCTGCGGCCCAGGAATACTCCAACATTTCTTTGGTGTTCGAGCCGGATCCAATCAACACTATTTGATCTCGAACCCATAGGAAAACCCTCCAATATATATTACGAAGGTATTGATTGGAGAATTGATGTTTCATTGAATTTATCTCTAGTGATTTTTTAAATTTACGTGCTTTAAAAGTTTCAAAATTTAGTTTAATAAATGATGGAGATCAGTAACCAGCATTTGTTAGAACATATGTTAAAATTTGATTGCATAACCTGTGTTTAATCTAGCAGGGGTCCTGGGTTTAATTCCCGAGTTTAGACTGGTAGGACTTTGGCCTGCTAATCTATCAGTAAAAACATGTCACCTCGAACAAATTTTGAATTACTCAACGACACCATAAAAGGTAAAATACCTCTTAGAAGGTTAGCGCACTGCTATCTGAGACTATCATCACTTAACATCAGAAAAGACAGTCGAGCGCTAATCTGACAGCAGTAAAAAAATAGGATAAATTATTTACCAAGATCTTAAAAAACGGGACATCAAGAGATCATATCGCTTAAAATTATTATCACTTCAAGTAATAACTGGTTAAATGAAAATAAATCAGAAACGGACGGTTAAACAGACAACAATTATATTTGATTTATTTATTAAAGATCGGAATATAATGATTTAATTACAATTTTTACTAGTGCTGTACAATTTGGCCGTTTGAGGCGGCCATGAAAGTTAACCAGGTTAATTAGTTCAGAAGATAAGGTAAGTAGCCCATTAACGTCCCACTGCTGGGCATAGGCCTCCTCACTCATATGAGAAAGGACCTTAACGTACTCTCCAAGGCACGGGGGTGGATCACACCGACAACTTCCCAACTTCGGACCTCATGTCTTTAGTCGAACATGCTAACGACTAGACCAATGAGGTAATACTTTGTATTCTACATAAAAAAGGGTATGAAAAGTACCAACTTCAAAGGCATTTGGCAAATTATAATTGCGTACGAATTACAACTACGCAAGCCTTTTGCCTAGATACAATGCACAATGGATAAAAAGACAGTGAAGGTAGCGACATCATAATAAAATTATACAATGTATTTACCCACGAAACCTAGCATTAGTCGAATTAGGTTTTAGGCATGGCCTACTTGGCCTTGATGGAGAAGTCATTGTAGCTTCGCATGTCAACGGAACCGCAAAAGCACGCAACAATACGTTGTGTAACATTAAGCGTAGAAAACTTTGTGTGGCCTCGAAACGAGAACTCTTAGTATTTCAAAGAGTCCTGGATTAGTTTCCCGTGTGTGGTGGGGTCAAAATCGGATATTATAACTTAATCGTGAAAAATAAATCATCGGTGTAATAGAACAAGAACACGATCCGCTAGTAGACGTCTTGGATTCGACATCCGAAAAACAAATTTAGTTAAGTATATTTGAAGTTCTCTAGGTTTAGACTGATGCTCTGCAAAGGGCTGGTACAATTTAAGTTAGTAGCGGGTTAACTTATTAGTGGCCTCACGTCTTGGCTGGATGGAACATATCCGTGGTCAAAACCCCCTACTAATCTGATCTAAAAAAGGGAAAAACCCTATAATTCCATACATTCAAGGGTAACTGTATACGTTTCTATAACAACGCCCAGAAAGAGTTCTAAGAGTTCTGTTTCCGTAGAGTTTCTTTTTTATTGCTGGCAGTTTAGCGCTTGACTGTGATCTCACCTGATGGTAAGCGATGATACAGTCTTAGATGGAAGCGCGCTAACCAGCATCGTACCAGAACACAAATCACTTTGTTTTGGCGGTACGTCTTTGCTGGCAAGGTGGTAACTAGGCACTGCCGAAGTCTCCCACCAGTCAGACTCAGTCAAATTAGAAAATACAATTTCTGCAGCCAGCGACGCCGTTAAATGTAATGGTGATGATCAGATAGTGAAACCAGACTGAGTTTACTGTGGCAGTTTCTCAGAACAACGCGCAAATGAGCCCTCGTTACTGAAGATGAAGATTCTCATCATCAATTGGAAATAAAATATGGAAAAAAACTTCATTTGACGGTTCAAAAGTGCTGTAATAATAGGTAATATCCAGTAGAACTTCCTAAATAAGCTTCAAGGACATTTTCTCTATCAATGTGGAGACTTGTGCCCAGCAGTGGGACAATAGGAGGCTGTTACTTAGCTTTTTTAATATTATAATACCCATATTGATATATTCCACCTGAATCTGATTATAAATGCGAAAGTAACTCTGTCCGTCTCGCTTTCACGACAAAACTACTAAACAGATTTAAATGAAATCTGTTACACAGATAGTCTAGAGTCTAAGAAAGGACATAGGCTACTTTTTAATGAGAAAAAATGATTGTAAAGGGTTTAAGTTTCGTCCTTCCTAGAGCTAGACACTTGAAAGTTATTATTTAGGCCGTTGGTTCGATACAAATAAATACGTTAAGTAAGTTTTGTCTTTTTTTTAACGTCAGGAAATCCTCGTAGATACCTGCAACACCATGGGGAGGTGCAAGTTATGCCGGACTTTTACCGGCTAAAACCTGACGGTGCTCCTCCCTACGTTGCGACGGCGAAAGCATTACGTCCGCACTCCCGCCTACGATGTGCCTTACAAGGCTCCCCCCGACAAAACTCCTTTGCTCGGATGGCATGCCCGGAGCACTCGACATATCACCTGTGTTCTCTCGCTTTCGGGCAACAGGCTTCGGACTAGTTGCCACAAGCTAACCCTAAAGGGGTAGACATCGATAATGGGCCGCCCGTCTTAGCCCAGGCCTCCTCCTACGCATGGCGGAAGCGTCTCCATCCACCTCTCTGAGACATTCCGCCGCCTCCTTCTGCGACATCATTTTCACAGAAGGAGACCATCGCCTCCCAATAGACTTCCCTACGTACCATGGCGTTAACCACAGAGGGTAGAGAAAGGTGGTTTCCGATTACTGCCAAGAGTGCTGCTCGTTGCAGCAGTGTCCTCCAAAGTAAGTTTTGCCTTCAAGTGTGTAAACACAAATAAGTCTAGAGCCTGAGAAAGGAAAAAAGGGTTGTAAGGTATGATACCGTAATTTTTAGTATAAAATTAAAAGTTTGTTAGTTTTACTCTTGAGGGTGTAAAATAAAACGAAATAAAGCAATAGACATAACTTTAGACATCTCATCGTTACGCGAAACGATAGTTAACGTTTAACCGGTTTACGTATTTTTATGGAGCCACTTTTATATCAAGGCCATATCTATTCTACTTAAAGGTTGAAGTCTGTCTGTTTCTAACGTCAAAAATATAGCTTTTTTTTACGAAATATATTCAACTAATAGTATATAGAGGCTTGTATGTCGAGATCTGTGCATGGGTTTTCCTCAGACAAAAAGACCCAAGAGATTTTGACATATAATTTATGACCTGAACTACCTGTCATAACGATATTCAACGTTACGACAGATAGTGCATTAGGAATGACTCGTTCCTTTTACACAGATAATGTTAGTAACCACTTTTCACGGGATTCAATTTTTTTTATAGCCTTGGTAAGCAAACGAGCTTGCGGGTCACCTGATGTTGAGTGATTAGCGCCGCCCATGGACACCTGCAGCACCATAGGGACCACTGATGTGTTGCCGACCTAATAAAAAGGAGTTTAATTGCCTCTTAAACGTCTCTAAGTTATAACCTTGCGGAAGCACCGTGGCTTGGAGTTCGTTCCATATCTTGCACGTGCGCGGGAAGAAGGATCGACGAAATCAAACTGTGCCTGAAGGCCACGCATCCAGGGTGTGTGCACGAAATTTATTTTTGCGCGTTGTCCGGTCATAAAAGCGACGATTCGGATTGCTCGTTTCTGTATTCGGTCAAATGGAAGGAGTTGGTATTAGTGTGCTCCATTTCACAGATGAGAGCAGTGCTCGAGGTGCGGTCGGATTTGGGCCTTATATAAAAGCATCCTATGCTCGGGCACAAAGTATCGCTTGGCCCTATCGAGCACCCCAAGTTTTTTTGAAGCCAGTTTGGCTTTGCCTTCCAAGTGAGCACGAAACTAGACTCCACTAGAAATGTCGACGCCTAGGAACCCAATGTATTTTGAGGTGGTAAGGGAAATGTTCTGGAAACTTGGTGCGAGCCCAGGCAATTCTGAAGTAAACGTAAATAAAGTCCAGTGTAGAAGCTAGTTGGTACATCTCGTTGCTTTGGAAGTAAGCGACGCAAACGCAATAACATAAGATGTTTTGTGGTGTCACGACGTGATTTTCGCAGATCACTTTTATGAGAACACTTATATGTCCTTAACCCAGTTATTCCATACATACAGGTTGTATTGAGGGAATTATATACAACATCAGACTGAACCATATAGTAGTCAAGGTCAAGTATAGTAAAGGAATAACAAGCCTGTAAGTTACCTATTTATATTGGAAAAATAAATTTAGATCGCAACATTTAATAAGGCCGCTCGACGTCGTATTTGTTCTCGAAGTCTCATCAAAATAAAAGGAAACCTCATACGAGCACAGATAAAACCTTTTTATTTATTTATTTGTGATTTTATTATCATATATTCATCGAAACTGGTTTTATTGTTATATATGTAATTCATATGTTACCTACTAACAATGTATGTATATATATATAAAAATGAATCCCGATTTCCCTTGGCCATGTTTTTGTTATAGTCAGGAGACGGTTTTTATTAAAAAAAAATTAGAGTAACCTCCTGAGTGCTTTTGAGAATATAAACGTTTGTAATGTAACCTCCTTAGTGCTTATGATAATATACTTCTGGACACATCTATTGGCCCACATTGCATTCTCAGCTCGTTTGGTCCTAGCTAAAATTTTAGATTAGGTCGAGCAAAAAGTTTTTATGCAGTTTTGAACCTGGCACATTCATAATTTCATTCAATCGTCAGGGAATATCTTCGGGGTGTGAACATCACAGTTATGGACTGGCCGGCCAGAAGCCTGGACATAAACCCCATTGAGCACATGTGGGACGAGCTAAAAAGACTTGTTAGGGCTCGTCAGCCAGTTGCCCAGACGATGCAGGAGTTTCCCCTAAAATTTCATAGAGCGGTTTATAAACTCTATGCCTAATCGTATGAGAGATGTGGTAGAAGCCTATGGAGGCAACACGCGTTATTAAATTAAACCTTTATTAAATTGAACATGTTTTTTATTCAATAATGAAGTGCCTTCATCAAGGCGCATACCCGACTTGTTAGGCGTAGCTCCATGTCGTGTGGTATTCTGTCGTGTGAATTCAAATTTAAAACATTACGATCGAAAAAGATGGTAAAAATTACCAGGTTTAAAACTTCATCAATAGTTTTTGTTCAATCTAGCAATAATATTTCGGTAGGGGCCATCGAAACCGAAACTCTAAGGTGGGCCAATAGATGTGTCCAGAAGAGTATTTACTCACTTTAGT
>JACTOM010000929.1:21707376-21737485 GCA_015832385.1 Elymnias hypermnestra
TTGACAATAGCGAATAATCGGCCGTCCACGTCTGCGGACACTTCCGATATCCTAGATGGCCTAGGTAACCGTGCACATTTAGGTAGCTGCAAAGACCATTAAACTTATTTTTTTTTTTCGAAGTGTGTAGTTGCTGTTAGCCCTACTGGCTTTTACAGCGTAACCGAGAGGGATGGCGAGCGCAGAAGCTCTGCCGAGGGGTGGGCCCGTAGAAGGGCCCTGCTGCATCGGGGGAAAACGTTGCTCTAAGGGCGCCTCCTGCGAGGCTCGGACCTAGGCTTAGAGCAACGTTTGCTGCTGCTGAAAAAGACAAAATCGGACAGGTGCTTAATCTTGACGCCCATGGGTCCGCGACTGGGAGCCGCGGCCGGGGTGCGTCAGATAGCGGGGGCCTCGTCTTCGCCGGCGAAGACGCTGTGTGTGTGTGTTCGTGTACGGGGCATTGTCAATCGTAATCTGGTCGTCTGGGTCGTCAAGGACGTGTTTGGGCCGCCTCTTCCTAGGCGGGATGTTTAGCCTAATCCCATAAGAGGCGGCATTCCTGATGAGAGGGTTGGGGTGACTGACGGCTCTCTTGAAATAATCTACGGAGGGCGTTTTAAAATGATTGTGGACCGTTGCGAGGTCGAGATCTCTGTGGAGATCGAAATTCGGAAAGTTGATACCGCTCAGAAGAAAGCGGCATGAAACTTCGGGTTATTTATTAAATGGGGTATATTACAACTTTGGAACTGGTCTATTTGCCCGTAAAAGTCTCATCAATATCGGTCTCGCTATTACAAACCTAGTAAACGAAAGTCTTGATCCGTTCTGTTCTAAGTTATAGAAATAAACACTGTTCAGTAGTTTATAGTTAATTCGGTACAAACGAACATTAAATTTTTCCACTTCGTTATAAATTAATAAATAAATTTGCGTGGAAAATCATACACTAATTAATGTTTATTGCTTTTGTTAAAAGAACTATAAAGTTGACTGTTTATATTTAAAATAAATTGAAACTACATCCACAAGAATAACGAGCAAAAGACGTATTGTATTTTTTCCTCAAAAACCATAAAAGTAATACGATTTATATTTAAAATAAATCGAGACAGTCTTTGTGTGAATAACATATAAAGGTTATATGAATTCTTTTGTCAAAAATTTAATACCATTTAAAATAAATCGAATCTTATTTCGCCTGGAAAACATTTAAAAGTTGAATAAATAGAATATTAAAAAGCCTTTTTAACAAAAAGAGAGAACAAAGCCTGTTTCAAATTTATAAATGAAAATCTCCTTTAAGTCCCTTTTGATCCTTGCTAACAAAACAAGTACCAGGGTAGCATAAATGTGAAGGAGTTATCGGAGTGTTAAACCACTTTGTACGCAGAACGCACCGAGATCTACATATAAGGCTAAATAAAACGTCTGACGTAATTCCTGTCGCTGTGTGCGGCGCACGTATACAGGGTTACGCAAGTGTGCAGTGCAGTGGGTAACCAGTTGCAAAAACCGCTACGGTGTTATGCTCCCCTGGTACTTGAAGCGCTCCAAATATTGCAAATATTGATATAAAGTGAACGGGGGGGATATCGAGCGAGCGAATTGTTTGATTTTTCCAATACATCCCATAAAAATTCAAAACTTCCTTTGTCAAATATATTTTTTTTCTCCACACACGCTAATTCTAATGACTGATGATGGTATTGAAAAATGACTTCAAATTTAATGATAATTTACTTTGCGCCCTGTGCTGAGAAGATCCCACTACAAGCTCAGTCGGATATCTATTTTTTTACCATCATCGTTACTATATTACACTTTAATTTAAATTAGAGGAATTCGTTTACTCCCACGCGTTTCTGCTCGTATCGTTTGAGTAATCTTGCAACTTTATAGTATGATTTTTCAATCAACTTTTTAAGACATCTCCAGAATGGGAGTTTATTATGGAAACGTATACAATTACCCTTAAATGAGTTGTTAATTTTATGCAGCCTATTAGAATTTATACCAAGTTTATTTTTATTTCTTAAGGTATATGATGTACATTCACTCTTTTTATTATTCTTATAATATATGTTATGTACGTAGAACAAGTTTTCTAATATATACACGCAGTGGCAGGTCATAATAACTGCTCTAAAATTGATTCTTAGCGACTCTCTTGGACCCATATTGTAAATTGAACGAACGGTCCTTTTCTGCACTACAAATATCAGCATTACCACAAAGTAGAATAACCTATGACATAATGCTGTGAAACTAGCTGAAATATACCAGTCTGGTAGTATCAACATCTGTCAGACGACGAATTCTTCTAACGTCGTAAGCCACAGAGCTATCCCTGTCCGATACACCACTTAAATGGGACTCCCTACTGTAATTTATTATCTAACGTAATACCTAAGAAAATGGTATTGTCTTCTAGGTCTTCTAGATCTAGGTCCCTCATTAACATTGATTTTACTTTGTTTAACGTTAGACAGAGCAAACTTGATACATATTGTCTGCTTTCCGTTGAGCAATAAACTATTTGCTTCAAACCATTGTACTACTTTATTGAGAGAGTTGACTACGTCGTTATAGCGACGTTCATACGACATTTTAGTAGGGCATATTTTCTGTCTGCCAGATGGTGTCTCAAAGGGCCAGAGTGGCTGTGCATGCATGAGTGTTGGTGCCAACAATTATGTATGGCAGTGAATGTTGGGTATGGCAGAAGAATCACAAAAGTAAAATAAATGCGGTAGAGATGAGAGCGTTGAGAAGTAAGAGAGGATTAAAACTGAGTGACAGAGTAAGAAATAGTGTGATATGAGAATGTCGTGGTATAAAAGAAGATGTAGTGACTAAAATTGAGAAAGGTGTGCTTAGATGATTTGGGCACGTAGAGGGAATGAATGAAAGGAGACTGACAAAAATTTATGAGTCAAGAGCGAATGCGAACGTTGGAAGGGGAAGACCAAGGCGAATGTTCCTGGATCAAATCAAATAAGGGCCACGTCAAGAGTACTCTAAACCGTCGAACTTGTATGAAAGGTTTAATGAGAATGAAAGGAGATATGCAGGGATCGTGGCAACTGGAAGGACGTTGTCTCTGCCTACCCCAATGGGAATGAGGTGTGATGCCTGTATATTTTTTGTGTATCTTCTCTTGTGCTGATATTGACAATGTCGTATGTGATACGTACGGTTGGGAACTATAAGATGGCTTGAAGTGTTTGAAGTCTGGCGACACCACAGCATGTATCAGTTGGACTTTTTAGAAGAAGAATGAAATAGGCAATAGACAAACAACAACCTATTAAAGATTAGAAATTTTATATAAAAATTATTAGAAATTTTAAAATAATGCAAACATGTTAGAAAATCCTCACTGATATAGTGATCAGCGTGTCGGGCGAATCCAAAAAAATTATATTGTGTTTTCTGTTAAGAAATTCTTAGTATTTACCATAGTTGGTAAACTGGCGGTGTACTCTTTCTCTGGTCTTGTTGGATTTCCATCACATTGAATAATGAGAGAGAAGGAATAGAGAGTGCACTTGTGTTAGAATAAACTTGTTAACTATGCATGATGCATGCATGTGTCTACGCTCTAAAGACCCTTATCTTCAAAGCCTTTGCTTAGCTTTTTTTCGAATTAGCAATGTCCAGATCCATATATTATTTGCTACAGTTCAATTACGCCTGGTGAATTCATATTTATTTCTCAGGCTATATATAAAATCCGTTTAAGACGTTTCCGCTACGATTGAAGACAATATTGCTTGTATAAATTTATTCAGTAACTGGTACACGAGTCGCGGGCATTGAATGGGAAAATTTTTCTTCATGTTTTATTGACTTCGCGTAACAGTTGCTAACGTAATAGACCCTTCAAATGATCAAAGCATGAAGTTATTGTTATTTCGAAATCAAGGTTAAAAGCTAATTTTTATAGATTTTCTTTGCAGGCCTCACTGGTGCAGTGGTGCGAGTACTCGCTTTCCTAGCAGAGGTCCTGGATTCGATCCGTGCTGGGGCGAATGTCTGAGTCTAGACTAGTGGGAAGCTTCGGCAAAACCCTAACAGTAAAGACATGCCACCAAACAAAGAGATCTGTGTTTCATACCAGATTAACACGCTTGCATCTTAGACTGCATCATCAGGTGTGATCACAACCAAGTTTAATATTAAAGGAAATGCAGGTTTCCCCGCTGTTTTAATTGCGCTTCACCGAAGTACACATTTATATATTTTTTACAATAATCAAGCACATAAGTTTCACTAAGTAATACCTAATGCATAATATCGACTCCGCCGGTGGAGTTGAGGTCTCCGATTTCTGACGTCACACGAACGTGGATCCACCCACGCTCCCGGGACGCTCTTGATCAGTTCTCTCCCCCCCTCTCATGCCTGGTAAGGTAAGGTAAGTTGCAGCCTATTAACATCCCACTGCTGGGCCTCCTCACTAATAGGAGAGAGGGTTTTTAGAGCATAGACCCACCACGCTGCTCCAGTGCGGATTGACAGGCATAGCACACAAGTACAGTCTCTATTCCTTCACTCACATCCGACACGACCGGAGAGAGATCAGGCGCAGGACCGACGGCTTAACGTGTTCTCCGAGGCACGGGGGTGGATCACACCACCACTTCCCAACTTCGAGCAAATATTGAGAAAATCTTTAAAGAAAACTCAATGTCAATTTCGAATTAGCCCGACCCGGCACTCGAACCCAGGACCTTATGTCTGTAGTCGAACATGCTAACCACTAGACCAATGAAGCTGTTCTCATGCCTGATATGATGTTAAATGGTAACGTCGTTTGAAGCCGAGAATCGAAGGAGATGCCCTTGATGCAGCGTTTACCATGAGAGCAAGACATTATCAGTGCTCGCATTTGAAAAGTGGCGGCTTCCTTAAGAGCCTGTCCTTCTTTCCGGTTACGCTGTAAAAACCTACTGGTTTTTGGGCTAACAGCTAATAACACTTCGAACAAAAAAAAACGCACGCATCGCGTTAAAAAACTAGTTCTTTTAATACAACTGTCGGGATGATTACACAGTGTGGCGTCACGTGAAACGTACATATAATTTTACAATGTTTATTCATGGCGTCCTTCATCAGAAACGCTTCCAGTTTATCTTGTGATTCGCGTTTATTTAATCGAATTGTCTGATGTAAACGTCGCAGAGATCTTATTACACAATTACGTAATAGAAAATATCAACTGTTATGACATATGGATACCATGACGGCCAAAGTGGTCTATATTGACCCCTAGGGTTATAATCCAACCCCTACACTGTACTCCTAACAAAATTTTTGTTATAGTGGCCAATATTAAACAGACGACTATTCAGCTTCATAATTTTTATTGAATTCCCAGACATCTTTACGTATAAAAAAACAAAGTCAACCGCCTCGTCTGACTCTCTTTTCGTGATAAACTCGCCATAGTTTTTCATCGAAAACACAGCCTGAAAAATAAATTCTTTAGAGATAAAAAGAACAATGCCTGGTGGGATATTCCTCTTTTATAGATTTACAAAAATCGCGATGACACTATTTTTTTCTACGTTTTAATACCTATTGCCTAAAATGGTCACATAGAATGCTGTTATTAGAAAGAGATGCTGTATTAATACTTATTAGCTTAAACATGTTAATTATCTTAAATATTTTATGCACTTTATAATAATTCTTTACAATATATAATTTAAAGGAATAGCGATCACCCTTGCTACGAAAGCGATGTAAAGAATGTGCACTCGAGAGCATGGAACAAGCGGTAGAGAGGCGCGATCGGTCTAAGCGTTCGGATTGTGACGCAATTCAATTCATAAAAATATGCAGTTTTATATTATTCATAAATGTTCCTTAGTAACGTAATCCATTTTTTGTTTGCATATATATTTATTCCTGTTAGTTAGTCTCGATAAAATTCGAGAACGGCTGGACTAATTTTGATTTTGACTTATTTGTGGATGTCCAGGGAAGGTTTTAAATGTGAGAATATATGAAAAAAATGTTTGCAATATAATAAAAATAACTTCCTTTGCTTTCCTTTACCAACTATTCCTATCTTTCAATCTTTTGACGTTTGTCACGTCATTCAGAAATCAAATTGAATTTTGAAGTATACTTTTGTTAATCTTTTTATTTATTTTTGATATTTGACATTGACAACCAACAATTTTTGAACGCAACCACAATAATTGACGGACTCTGGCGAGAATCTGGGCATAAAGTTTTTTGATTACGAATTATTTTTGTTCCTGTTAAGTTTTGACCACATTCTTTACCAAAGTCGACATACATACATACATAGCATCACGCTTTATTCTCATAGGCGTAGGCAGGGACCACGTCCTTCCACTTGCCGCGATCCTTGCATATCTCCTTCGCTTCTTTCATTCTCATTAAACCTTTCATACAAATTCATCGGGTTAGAGTACTCTAAACCTGGCCCTTATTTAAATAGTCCTGGATTTGCTCCAGGAACGTTCGCTCTGGTCTCTCTTAACTCATAAATCTTTTTTGTCAGTCTCCTTTCATTCATTCTCTCTACGTGCCCAAACCATCTAAGCATGCCTTGCTCAATTTTAGTCACTACATTTTCTTTCATACCATTGGAAGGCGGTACGAAGTGAGCCGGGTTAGTGACAACAGGAAAAGCCTTCAAAATTTTGATAATTAGTCGTATTTCGTAAATACACGATTATGTGATAAGAAACATTTTAATTGTAGCTATATTTTATAACACATTGTACACAAATTTATTCATATACATTAAGTTTAATTGTCCTTTACTTCGTAATATAGATTTTATCCCAGGCTCATATAAAGATCTCATTAGTCTCTTATGTAATGGATTGTGTCAATTGTGCTTATGTTTGTGTTCAATATTAAGTCATGATGAAAAGGTAAGTTATTTCTTCATACTTTTCAACCACCGCAATATAAGAGTAAAGAGAAAAATTGCTATTATTTATCGGATTAAATTGTTAATTGAAATCATTTTTGTACCCGAATTACTTAGAAGACAAAAAAGCGTGGGAGTGAATGAATTGCTTTATATGTAAGTTAAGTTAAGTAGCAGCCCATTAACGTCCCACTACTGGGCACAGGCCTCCTCACTCCGAGGAACAAGGGTTTTTAGAGCATAGACCCACCACGCTGCTCCACTGCGGATTGGCAGGCATAGTACACAAGTGCACTCTCTATTCCTTCACTCTCATAGTCCGNTTTATATGTATATAGAATGAATTAAAAATATATATTATAATGATAATGACAAAAAAAGAACACCCGTCTGAGTTTGTTGTGGGCTCATCTCAGATCAGGGCGCGAAATAACCCTCGTAACTTTAGATTGTAAGTCGTTCTCTATTGTTATCAGCAGTTATTCATTAAAATAATGTATAAAAAAAGATATAAAAGGATATTTGACGATTCAAAAGTACTGTAATAGGCCTATTTGGATAAAGATATTTTGATTTCAAAGTCTAGAAACATGTATATTAAATATATAAAAATTTACGGTTAGGTTTATGTATTGTATTTAACGCATTAGATATAGAAGTTGTAATATATAGATAGATGACTATTTGATTGAACGCCACAATGAAATGACAACAGTTCATCAGTCTGCTATTGGGCGGTCTTATTGAGAAGCAACAATCTTTTCCAGATAGTCCTTGCGATTAGGGAGAGATATATATATAATTATAATATGGAAATCCAGTCAATAATCTTGTTATAAAAAACAATGTGTAGTGGCTAAAATTGAAAAACGTATGATATGGTAGTATACTTAGATGGTTTGGGCATGCAGAGAGAATGAATGAAAGGAGACTGACAAAAAAGATTTATGGGTCAAGAGTGAATGCGAAGGTTGAAAGGGGAAGGCCGAGGTGAATATTCCTGGACCAAATCCATGACTTTTTTTTATATAACGGCCAGCTCAAGAGTACTCTAAATGGATGAACTTGTATGAAAGGTTTAATGAGATTGAAAGGAGCGAAGAAGATATGCCAGGATCGTGGCAAGTCGAAGGACGTAGTCTCTGCCTACCCCCATGGGAATGAGGCGTAATGGTATATATATATAAAATCCTGTTATGCTAATTTTAAATGTAAAAAATAAGAAATAGCATATAGACTAATTAAACATACGTACATTTGTTAAATAATAAAACGTAGATATTATAATTAAATAAAGTACGTGAATTGTTTACTATTCTATTTTATTAAGGCTTTAGTGCTAGTCGTTCTAAGTGATAATACAAACTATGTTCCATGCGTATGTGATAATGGAATCACGCCATAACATGAATGACGTATTAAGTTTCTATCACACACAAGCTTCAATCCAATTTAAAACATTCAGACATCTCTTTACTTATATAACGTAATGGTAATGGGCACCTACCACATTAACGTCCCACTGCTGGGCACAGGCCTCCCCACTCATAGGGGAGAGGGTTTTTAGAGCATAGACCCACCACGCGATACGACTCATAGTTGCATGTGACGGCAATCCGACACGAGGGTGGAGCACACCGCCAACTACCCAACTTCGGAAGTATATAACTATAGTGAGAAAACTCAATATTTATTTTGAATTCACCCGACCAGGAACTCGAACCCAGGACCTCATATCTGTAACCGAATATGACTACCTCATTAGCCTAGTTTTCAGCTTATTCTGCTACAGCTAATGAGTTCCTGGGTTTGAGTCTCGTATCAGGCTAATTTATAATATGCTTAGGTCGTTTGGGCACGTAGAATGAAAGGAGACTGACAAAAAGGATTAACGAGGCAAGAGTGATTGGGAATGTTGGAAGGGGAAGACCAAGGCGAATGTTCCTGGGCCAAATCCAGGACATTTTAAATAAGGTCAAGAGTACTCTAAACCGATAAACTCGTACGAAAGGTTTAATGGGAATGAAAAGAGGCGAAGGAGGCAAGGTCGTGGCAAGTACAAGTCTCTACATACCCCTATGGGAATGAGGCGTGATGCTATGTATGTATGTATAAATTTTCTTGTTGTATAGTTAGCGGTGTGTTCCACCTTCGTGCCCAAGAGCTCATATTAAAACGTCGACGCATGATATCTCCTTCCATCCCATCCTCATCCCGTGGTGATACAGGGAAACCGTTATTTATTGGATCAAATTGTCTACTTGAATTCACCAAATGAAATTTGATCAAATTGCTTAAGAGGACTTCAGTAATAAATCATTAAACAAAATCCTGCGCCGCATCTGCCTGTCTGTTCATGGTAAATCCAAACACTACTGAACGGATTCCCATGCAGTTTTTACCAAAGGGTATATAATTCTTAGAAATGATGGAAAAAAACGAAACGACTGCGAGCTTTGAAGATATATGGAACTAATGATCCATCATTTCCATAAACTTAGTTGCTGAAGGTCGCGCCTACTCTGATATGCCTTAGTGGCTGCAAGAACGAGCTGCTTCCACTTCTCTTAATCCTCGACTTATTTTAAGGCTGTTGTTGAAAGCGTGAATGTTGTAGTCTTTATTTGGTCAGACTAACGGGTATGTGAGCGACCCCCTTGGTCTTTCTCCTTCAACCCTTCCAATCACAACCAGTTTTTCCAAGTTATCTGTGCGATTATGAATAAAATCGTGGAGTAACAATGGTGGGATGGCCTTATTGTTATGTTTTGGTTCTGTAAGGATAGATCTATTTGTCCTTTTAGCTGTCCACGATAAGGTTTTGTGAAATATACCGAAAAATCGACTTCTATATGCCATCAATTTGGAGCAGCAACTACATCCGCTAATAAAACCGTTGCTATCCGTTCTATCTATATAAATCTGTGGTCATGACACTCGAGTGCATCATTTTAATCGAATCAATACTGAGAGCCCTTCACTTAGTATTGGTCTGCAGCGAAGTGCCGATTAGTTCGGTGGCCAAGGTCCAACTAGCAGCTACGAGTGTTTTGTAACAATATTCAATGCCAAATAGGCACCACGTAACATATAACAAAAAAAGTTAGTTCTTCACTCAATTAAATCACGTGTACAATATATGCGATAATTACTGTATGAAAAACGTGACCATTAATATATATATATATATATATATATTTAATTCTTTGTAAGTGTTTTTGCAACTGAATTTGCAGAAGGATTAAGAATGGTTTATTTTGACACTTAAATTTTAATAGAGTACCGTTGGACTCAGCTATATCTTCTATTTATATAAGAGATATCCTCATCACGATATCCCTGGAACCACAAGGCGTAGAGACTTGAAATTTGGTAGGAATATTCCTTTAGCCGAGCAGAGGTCAGCTAAGAACGGATTTTTACGAAATTCTACCCACAACGGGGGTTGCGGGGGTTTTATTTAAAAAACAAACTCAAACTTTACATTTACAAACTATATCTTTTATGGTATGTAAAACTTGGTCAGAGTTTTTTTTTTTTGACATAATGGAAACTATCAAAAGTAAATTTTAGGAAATTCCACCCTCAAAGGCCAGTATGTTTCTTATTTATAAAACAATTTGTCTAAATTAATGAAAATGCTACCAAAATAACATTCCACGCAGACGAAGTCGCATGGTATATGTATAAAAGATTGATTAGAAGAGAAGGAATAGCGTATTTTAACGGCTTAATCTATAAGAAATTGATTATGTGAGTGAGAAAAGAAGGCTACAAAAATACACCCAACCCTAACGAAAAGAGTGAATGTTTAATTACTTCATAATTAACATATAGATTTATATCTTAAAACGAATTATTAAATTATCAACTCATTTAAGGGAACTGTATACGTTTCTATAATAAACTCCCAGAAGACGTTCTAAAGATGTCAATTAATAAATTCAAAGTCTTTGTAAAAAAAAGAAAGTTGATAGAAAAATCGTATTAGATTACCTAGACGATAGAAACGCCTGGGAGTGAACGAATTGCTCCAATTTTATTTAAAATATAGTAAACTAATATGATATTGTAATGATGAAGGTAACAAAAAAAAAATACCCGACTGAGTTTGGGGTGGGTTCTTCTCGGGTGCCCTCGTATCATTAGACATATGTTAGAATCAGAGTGTGAATAAAAATATAACTTGACGTTTCAAAAGTGCTGTAATATGGCTACTTGAATAAAGATATTTTTGATTTGATTTGAATTCACGAATTTGTATACTCAAAACATAGTCTAAGAATTGAAAAAACTCATATATTTTTTTAATAATACCATATTACGTACCCACAGGATAAACACAATAAATCAACGAAATTTAATAAAATATATTAATAGATTTAAGAAAATAAATTCTATTGAATCGTAACAAGACTTAAGCGAAGAAGAAATAATTACAAATTTTGATGACGCAGCAAATAAATTGCCAAATATTTTGACATTTAAAAGAAACGCGTATTAAGACATGCGCCGAAAATTTGAAGTACATACTCGTACATACATAGCATCACGCCTCATTCCCATAGGGGTAGGCAGAGACAACATCCTTCCACTTGCCACGATCCTTGCGTATCTCCTTCGCTTCTTTCNCGGTTTAAAGTACTCTTGACTTGGCCCTTATTTAAAATGTCCTGGATTTGATCCAGGAACGTTCACCTTGGTCTTCCCCTTCCAACTTTCGCATTCACTCTTGACTCATAAATCCTTTTTGTCAGTCTCCTTTCATTCATTCTCTCTGCATGCCCAAACCATCTAAGCAGACCTTTCTCAATTTTAGTCACTACGTCTTCTTTTATACCACAACGTTCTCTTAAGTATGCGCACTAAATTACGCATTTAAGTAATTGGAAGGCAATGTGATACTTGTGATTCAAAATAGCGCCTAAATTAGACTTTAAAGTACACAAGTCAGAAGTAAAACTTCAATCAATTCAGTCAGAAATCAAAGCCAAATTATACTCAAACGAAGTCACAGGTTTCAGCTAGTCCATGAATATTTAAATACGTTGTTTTTTTTTATCTCACACAGGCAATGACATAACGGATCATTGTTCGGAACAAAACCATATGACAAATGTGTCATGACATATCAGCTTTATGCTATTGTCAGAGTGTAATCAATTGATAAATTTTATTAAAATTATTTTGTATTAATAACATGCAACCAATGGAAATAAAGGCATTGTTTCATACATAATTTCTCAGTCAGTTTCTTGCCGGTTCTTATCAGTAGAAAATCAGTTTCCAAATCAATAGTAGACAATCGAATTTATTTAATTGCTTGCCACATTGAATGCTTTAGATTGCATTCAGATTTTTAGTATAAAACCTTTTTTTTTTTAATTGCTGACAGATTAGCGCTTGACTGTGATCTCACCTGATGGTAAGTGACGATACAGTCTAAGATGGAAGCGCGCTAATCTGTTAAGAGGCGATATACCCCTTACGGTTTCTACACAGCATCGTACCGGAACACAAATCTCTTTGTTTGGCGGTACGTTTTTGCTGGTAGGGTGGTAACTAGCCACGGCCGAAGCCTCCCACCAGTCCAGACTCAGACAAATTAGAAAATACAATTTCCTAGATTTGTCCTACCGGGACCTCCGCTAGCAAAGCGAATATTCGCACCACTGCGCCAGCGAGACCGTCAAAAACCTTATTAAATCATGAGGAATCACCTCTAATAATAATGAAGTAACATTTTGTACAACTACCTTCATATTATTTTACGGATTCTATTACAGATACATATGTAAAACTTTCGGATTCCCTACATTCGAGATATTATAACCGAATAAAAAACAAAACCAATGTCCACCTTTTAAGTGAAACCTCTTTAGGCGTTTTTTTATGCTAATTCGTTTGAAGGTAAGGTAGTTTTTAACCGACTTCAAAAAAAGGCGGAGGTTAAGAATTTGTCTGTATTTTTTTTTCTTTGTTTTTATGTTTGTTACCTCATATTTCCCGACTGGGTGGACCGATCAACCAGTTTTGATGATGGCATCCGTAAGAAAACCGGATAAGTCTTAAATTTGCATAAGCATGTGCGCGACAAATGGACGAATAACTCAAGATCACGCCAACCGATGATCCTTTCTGATGATGGAATCCATGTCAAAGAGACGGAACTCTTCAATTCTTCGGAGCAAATGAACGATACTCGACAGAATCTTCCAGAGGCTATCCAGATATTTGAGTCGCCTACCGTAACTTCGGTATGGTCAAGTGCTAGTCGTAGTTAAATATGAAGATCAATGGAACTCCTCAACGCCTTACAGTAAGGGTGCGGTTTATGGCAGAAAATATAAGTGTCTGTAATCAAATAGCAATGAGCTTACGTTTGTTACTGCATTGCAACACGTTTTTAGGTGTACACATATTGAGACAAATTTGTTAGTTTACTTCAGATTCACTAAAAATCAAAAATCACATGTTGTTTGTAAAGCATATTAATATATTTGTAAGCTTGCTTTGAAGTCGGTTCTTTTTTTGTTAAAATTTCTATTTTAATATTTACAAACAACATGTGACATTTTAATTTATCACTCGCCAAAAAAAATTGATATCTGTATCATATAAGGTATGATACTGATATCAAACCATTGCTTTTTTTATGTTCCGCTAAATATGCCGGTTTGTATATATTTTTCATAAAATATCAAATAAAAATAATTCATAAACACTATTTTCTAAATTTTAATTTAAAAAAACACGTGCCGTTTTTATTTCAGTTCCTCATTTGAGAACACAAGAAATTATTTTTGTTAATTTTCGACACTTAATTAAAAATTAGTTTGCCAAAGAAGTTTCACTTCTGACATGTGTACTTTATACGTACGCAATTTTAATTTTATCTATTCTATTTTAAAAAAGCCATATTAACATATGATTGTATATGAAATAGAATTTAGTTATTCCTATTATAAACCAAGCTAAAAAGTAATAGATAGATAGACAGTATGCTTTATTGAACATCATAAGAAAAGAATAATACAAAGACTTAACCTAAATAATTCTAGTGTACAATGGGCGGTCTTAGTGATCTCTTTCAGTCAACCCAACGGGAGACCGTTGGAGAATGGAGAGAGAGAGAAGGTCATCAATGCCTACGAGTATATTGAAAGAAGTTGATATTGTTCTGAAAAGGACAGATAGTGCTCTATTACACAGTGGCTCTTTTCGCGACGTAGTCGCTCGCTGAGAACGGCCAGTTCTAACAGGAAATGCGAGTATAACACCTCTGGTTACTTGTTATATACATCTTTTCAATTCAAGCTAAGTAAAAACTACAATATTATAAAATTACAATTAGGAGATATAAAAAACTGTGTAACGAATTGCTGTAACCGGTTTATGATAATGATAGATGGTGATAAAATAATTAACAAGTTTATCCATATGGTAAGATTTAACAGAAATAAGACTCAATGCCATTTTTTTTCTTGTAGATATGACTTTTGTATGGTTATTTATAATTCATCACAAATTTTTCGCGAAAGGTAAACCTCATGTCGACGCTGGAGAATGATTACGGAGTAAACAGCGAAATATTATTTTAATTAAACTTTAGGGCAATAATGTTTTCGGAAACACTGACTGTTGACACTTACTGTGGCTAACTTGGACGGCAAGTTAAGAAACCCTTAAACCACTCATTGACAAAACCTATTTTTTTTTAGGGTGATAGCCGGAGCCTCCCACCAAAAATAAGTCCAAATAAAAAAGGTGTGCGTGGAAATATATACACACGGAAAAGTGCTTACATAGCATCACGCCTCATTCCCATAGGTGTAGGCCGAGACCACGTCCTTCCACTTGGCACTATCCTTGCATATCTTCTTCGCTACTTTCATTCGCAGTAATCCTTCCATTCAAGTTCGTCGGTTCAGAGTACTCTTGACTTGATCCTTATTAAAAATGTCCTGGATTAGGTCCAGGAAAATTCGCCTTGGTTTTCCCCTTCAATTTTCCCATTTACTCTTGACTCAGAAATCCTATGTGTCAGTCTCCTTTCATTCATACTCTCTACGTGCCTAAACCATCTAAGCATACCTTTCTCAATTTTAGTCACTACATCTTGTATAAAATTGTAACTAATTCTAAGGTATTAGAGAGGCATTGGGAGAAAGTGGCCGATGTTGTTCCCTCCCGCCGGTGGAGGGGAGGTGTCAGACGGCGCAGTTATGCGGGCCTCCTGGATGAAGAGGTTTCAGCTAGATATTAGTGGGTATTCTGATTAACAGTGAGTCCCACACTCGTGGATAGAGCAGTATACTCTATCCAGGGTGCGTAAAAGCATTTTCCAGCGGCCAAAAAATAAATACTTGGGACTTATAGTAGGCTGCCTAAAACTAACAACTCATTTACGGGTAACTGTATAAGTTTCTATAATAAACTCCCACAAGACGTTCTGGAGATGTCATTTAATAAATTCAAAGTCTTTCTCAAAAGAAAGTTGATAGAAAAATCATATTATAAGTTGCAAGATTACTTAGACGATAGAAACGCATAGAAGTGAACGAATTGCTCTAATTTGAATTGAAATATATTAAACCAATATAATATTGTAAGGATGATGGTAACAAAAAATACAAAATACCCGACTGAGTTTCTTAGGGGCTCTTCTCAGATCAGGACGCGAAGGACCCCTCGTAACTTTAGATTTTAAGTCATTCTCTAATACCATAATCAGACGTACGTTAGAATTATTGTGTGGGAAAAAAAATTTTTTTTTGAAGATTTAAAAGTGCTGTAATGGGCCTATTTATAAAGATATTTTGATTCGATTTGATATATTTATACGAACGTACCTCGCGTAACGGAATTTTTTTCCTGCAGTGTCGACTTCAAATCAAATCTACCACCGGATTGGAAAGATGGTTCCGGTGAAAAGAAATAGGCAAGAAACTCAGCAGTTTTGTATGTTACAATGTATAATATTTTGCTTCTGTGTGCGACTGGAATCAAGTCTAAACATTATTTTCGCTTAAATAATCTTCAACATTATAGTTTGCCATTTGTGTAAGGATGTTTTTCTTGACTAGTATAAATGCTGCTATGAAGCAGTCAAAACATTGCACTACTGTGTACTTAATTATCGGACAATTAGCACAGACAATGTGACGTAAATACAATGCAAATGAGACGGTTTCGTGACAGCTTGTATTCAAACAACTCAATTAGGAATACTTATAAACAATGGCACAGTGACAATCCAATTATACACCACATGTTTATGTAGCATTATTGAGAGGAAACAGATCACAAGAAGCAATGTTATCTAATATATACAATCTTGTGTGCATATCATCTATTTTTCATACCCCGAAATGTTAAGGGGTATGGTTTTTGTCGCTGGGAGATGCTATTACGCATGCTGGATTATACAGCTGCATCTAGGAGTTTGGGTCACACTTTTCATTGGAATACCTACTCAAACCCAGCGGAACCCTCTTCACCTGAGTGATAAATCCGACTCAAAGGTTTAAGAAAGGGGAAGCAGACGGGCAAAATTACGCCGTCTGATACCTCCCCTTCTCCGACGGGAGTGAGTACCATCGACCGTTCTCCCCTATCGCCTCTCTAATGTTACCTTCTGCAAGATAACGTCCTCAGAGAAGCAGGCAACTGCCAGTTAATTTTAACCTACCACTAACCACCAAATATCTAAAACATGAAGAGAAAAAATATAATATAATAATTTCGAATTTATTTAGGTCTTCATTAGTGGTTTCGGCCGTGGTTAGTTACTAACTTACAATTATCGCCAAGAATGAAAAATAAAAATTCAAAAGTTTACGTTATTATTAATTTTTTTGTATAAGTGGGTATCAAATAGTTTCCGAAACTCCGGTGCCATTGCAATACCTATTACTGTTAATGTATTTGTGTAATTTAATATCGGAAACATTACGTAATTGGACATTATAATCTTTAGTTAATTAATAAAGTCTTTGATGGCACCAATATTACCCAGCGACGCCCACCCTTTGTAGGTTGAATTATGGACCCCACTTATGATGATCTCGGCGGAATCAATGCTTTTCTCCGACATATATATATATATATATGATAATGTAAAGAAAGGCTATTTATAAAGGTTTTTGGTTGTAGGCTCATTGCTAAAGGTATATGTCCATCGCACAACAAACTGATTAGAGAGAGGGGGAAGCGTCTGTCCGAAATATGGTTGGCGCTGTTATTTCTGGGTTAGAATGATAGGGAAGTAAGACAGACTGGCGCCATAACGCGAATCGGTTTACCCTCCCATAAGTGTTGATTTGAAACATATAAACAAAACATTAAACCCGAGACGACACTAAATCCAGTCACTTGACACTGACATATTCAAACAGAGCGTGAAGCCTCCAAATTAATATTTCACAACACACCCTTCTCCCATTCGTTATTGTAATGAATTGTTATTATAATTTAATTTATTTCGAGTTTATGATAAAGCTATTCGCAAAGTTTATATTCTAGCATAAATTATGAAAATTATATTTGACTTATCCAAGTGGAGGATACATTTTACACGTTTATTACAATTGTGTGAGGTTATCTCACGATGCTTTAACACGTTCATTATTAAATAGTAGCTGGTTCCCGCGATGTTATCCGGATTTAGTGAGTGAGTTTAGTGGTCTACAATCTTTGCATTATTGACTTTCTAAAACGAGTTTTGGGTAACAAACTCTATAACGGATTTTAAAAAAAGTGGTCTCCTATAATTTTCAAACCAGTGGACATATGGGGGAAATCTATTTTAAGTATGCCGAATATTTCAAATCAATTTAGGACCAGTTTGTTTAAAAAAAGTAAGTAGTAGCGCATTAACGTCCCATTGCTGGATATAGGCTTCCTTATTGATAGGAAAGAGGGTTTTTAGAGCATAGCTCCTTCACTGCGGGTTGGCAGGCATAGTACACAGGCACTGCACTATCTATTCCTTCATTCTCATAGTGGGATGTGGCGGCAATCCGACACGATCGGTGAGAGATCAAGCTCAGGACAGGTGTCCTTAATGTGATCTGGCAGAGATCTGGAGCTCACCGCCAACAACACTATTTCGGCCAAATATCGAGTAATTCTTAACAGAAAACTCAATACAGACCCAGGACCTTATGTCTGTATCCGAACAAGCTGATCACTAGACCAATGAAGCACTGATCAAAAGGTGGTATGAGGATCTTGGGAGCGATCCGTCCCCGCCTGGACAATTGGATATCAAGAGGGCACGGGTGTCTCACTTACAGGATGGTGCATGTGTTGACCGGACATGGTTGTTTCAGCAAGTTCCTGCATCAGATTATTCGCATGGAGGAAACGCCTGCCTGCCATGAATGTGATGCACCTTTGGATTCAGTGCAGCACACTCGGGCAGAATGCCCGGTGAGGGGACCCCAGCGTCATCTATTGACGGCGTTGGTCGGAGGAAACCTTTCTTAAGTTTCCGAGAGGAATCTTCTGGAGTGCCAGGGCAGATTGCGTTTACCGATCCTCTGGTGTTCCATAAAATGATGCGGAGGATATCGTGCGGTTTTAGTGGGTATTCTGGTTTATAAGCGAGTCCCACACTCCCGATAAGATTTTACTCCTATCGGGGTCAATAAAGGCATTTACTAGCATAAAAAAAAGATCGATGAAGCAATTAATTTACTAGAATGAAAAGTAAAGTCAAAACTTACAAAGGTACAAACGCAACATAATTAAACTTACAACAAACTTCAGCGGTTTTTTTTTTGATTGAAGAACTAAAGTGCGAACAGACAAACGTTCACATTTATAATATTCATAGGATATTTAATGCTATGTGGCTGTAAGATTTAGGCACAATATGTAAGCTCTTTTAATTGGGTAGGTAGCTTTCCCAAATGGTTACTTGTAAGAGGATTTACGTAACATCATAAAAAAGGTCTTGGATTCGATTTCCATTAGGACTAATTTGAGAAATTTTGTTTATACTTTGGCTTAGAATCAACTGGAAGACGTGTGGATAGTTACTACTCTACCAGCAAAAATTTGGTCCCGTGTGGAAACCATTGAGAATTAAATAACATATCCCCAGGTTAGCGAGCTACCACTATAGATTGTATCATCATTCATAAACAACAAAAAAATACAAAGTTATTAATAACCTAGAGCGATCTTTTGATGTTACTACTGTATTATTCAGGAGATTTTCCTGTTCAGCGTCCTTCAGGGACCGCGCAACAGAGAGATTGGAAATTGAATATTTTATAAACGGTAAATTTGCTGCAAAAATAGTGCCCAGCATTTCATACAAATAATTAAAGCGAAGTTTGTTTTTGCCATACAAAAAACATATCTTCACCAATATATAGCATATGGGTATAAATTTAACCGAATCTTTAAACGTAGTTTTTATCTACTCCGAGAAGTTCGATCTACTTGAAAATTTACACACGCATCAAGGATTAGTGTATCAAGTAATAGGCAATAAAATATTAACATATCATCAAAAACTGCCTCATTGGTCTAGTGGTTAGCATGTTCGACTACAGACATGAGGTCCTGGGTTCGAGTCCCGGGTCGGACCAATTCAAAAATCAATATTGAGTTTTCTATTAAGATTTTCTCAATATTTGCCCGAAGTTGGCAAGTTGGCGGTGTGATCCACCCCCGTGCCGTTGAGCACACGTTGAGCCGTCGGTCCTGCGCCTAATCTCTCTCCGGTCGTGTCAGATTCCCGTCACATCGGACTATGGGAGTGAAGGAATAGAGAGTACACTTGTTGTGTACTATGCCTGCCAATCCGCAGTGGAGCAGCGTGGTGGGTCTATGCTCTAAAAACCCTCGCTCCTTGGAGTGAGGAGGCCTGTGCCCAGCAGTGGGACGGTAATTGGCTGCTACTTACTTACATCAGAAAGAAATGATTACTCTTTATTAAATGGTCATGACGTTTACATGATATATGACGAAGTGTTGACTATCGAAGTTTATCTTAAATATAATTCGATTAGAGAGCGTGGTTTTTTAACCCTTTAAACTATAGCACACAAGAGTTGAACTTTATTACAGTCACACTGGTTAAACGGCTTTGCTGGTAAAGGTTCCGTATCCATGAAGGGCGAATTTAATCAAATCAAACCAAATCAAAAATATCTTTATTCAAGTAGGCATATTACAGCACTTTTGAATCGTCAAATTATATTTTTTTTCCACACTCTGATTCTAATATACGTCTGATCATGGTACTCAAAATCGGCTTAAAATCTAAAGTTACGAGGGTTTCTTCGCGCCCTGATCCGAGAAGAACCCACAACAAACTCAGTCGGGTATTTTTTTTTAACCATCATCATTACAATAATATATTAGTTGACTATATTCAATAGCAATTCGTTCACTCCCAGGCGTTTCTATCGTCTAGGCAGTTTTATCGTGTTTTTGATCGGTAATCGCCCCGGTAGGGTTATGGTGTTATTACATTGCTGTTTCAAAATGTTTGTTAATAGTAGTAAGTACATTCTAACAAACATTTGATCATAATGTTAGAAAACACTTCTATCAGTACAGTAGCACTCCAAACATCTAACAATTTCTAACATTTGAAAATGTTTGTAACAGTAATGTGGCAGCACAATTCTACCACGGGCAAAACAATTGTACTTAGGTATAATATTGTGTAAATACTATTGAAAAGTAAATTACATCTGATCAGAGATGGTTTCCTCACTCCCAATCAAATGAGATCACAGTCAAATGGTAATAAGTCCCAAATAAAAATTGCTTGGAAAATTACTAGACTTATAAACACACTAATTCATAATCCACAAGATAACGCCTGTTCCTTTAAAGATCAAACGCAATCTTAACCTTTTTTTTTATTAAAAAATATAAAAACGAGAATAAAAACTTTTTGCTTCTTAATAAAACTTAGTAAACAAGAATATTAAAGTTATCCTTTTAATCTAACTTCATCCATATTTATGTACACATTATATAATACGAAGGTCGTCAATAATTGGTTTCGGGGCCAAGTCTAACAAAATTAATAAGTGTTAGAAGCGTTACTCTGTTGGGTAAAGATATCTGACATTGGAAAGAAGATTTGGAGCGAAGGCCCACCACGCTTTATTGGGATAAACCGCATAAATGATTCCAGGATATGCGGGCATGTTTTGTACCAACGCTACTCCACTATTTTGGTCATATCACTCGAAGACAGCTAGATGACCTGGAGAAACTTGTTGTGGGAGGGAGGGGCCGATCAATTAAAGAGTGTAACGAGACTCTCGCTTCCTACAACCCTAAATGAAGCCGAGGATAAAGTAATAAAAGTATACGGAAATAATTATGACTCAATTTTCATTTTATTAAAAGAATGACCACCAAATGATATTCGAAATCTACGCCAGTTAAGGTGTGCTTAACTAATATTAAAAATGTGCTTTTAGATTAAGGAAATATCATTAGGAACCATACTTGCACCGATCCAGTGGTGAGGAGTTGTGGTCAAGGTTACCTACGTATGGGGGGAGCGGTAATCTGATTGAGACATTAAAATCTCTCTGATAGCGTTGAGAAGTATGAGTGGGATTGAAACTGAGTGAAAAAGTAAGAAATAGTGTGATAACAGAAGATGTAGTGACTAGAATTGAGAAAGGCATGCTTAGATGGTTTGGGCACGTAAAGAGAATGAATTAAAGGAGACTGACAAAAAGTCTGAGTCAAGAGTGAATGGGAAAGTTCGAAGGGGAAAACCAAGGCGAACGTTCCTGGACCAAATCCAGGACATATTAAAAAAGGGACAGATCAAGAGTACTCTAAACCTACGAACTTGTATGAAAGGTCTAATAAGAATGAAAGAAGCGAAGGGGATATACAAGGATCGTGGCAAGAAGAAGGACGTGGGCTTTGCCTACCCCTATGGGAATGAGGTGTAATGATATGTATGTATGTAACATACTTGCAAACAGATTTGGGGGTAATATTTCATGGCGTCGCTGACGCAGTAGCGAGACTACAATACAATACTCTTTATTGTACACTTAAAACATAGAACTTAAAGACATTAAGGACCACAATTCCAGGCAGCCAAAAGGACAAACGAGTAAGCGGAAAAAGGTGTACTTAATCACAGTAAATTGTTATAAAAATAACACTCATCGTAAAGTAGTTTTTTATTCATCATGTTTAGAAAGGAAGTGCTCTTTTCTCATCTTCCTTAATAAATTATGAGATTGAGCATATTTTATTTTATTAGGCAATGAGTTCCAAAGACGAATAGCTTGAACGGCAAAGAATAATGAAAAGAAAGACGTAGAATGTAGAGGAATTTTTAAGACTTAAGTTGTCTTGTGAACGGAGATGTCTGTTATATGACTGGTTAAGGAATTCAATGGGTTCAGTCAGATATACGGGAGCTTTAGGATCGAACAGCACAGCCACATGACTTTCTTGCGGAAGTCGAATACATGATCATATTTGCGAAGACCAAATCTGAATATAATACACAAATTTTGAATTCTCAAGCTTATTTAATTTGCTCCTCAGTTACTACCCTGCTAGAGATTTGTGTCACAGTAGGATGCTGTGTGGAAGGGAGGGTGATTAGCGCGTTTCCAACTCAGACCATGTACCATGATAATAGGTGTGATAACAGTCAAGCACTAACCGGTTAGCAATAAAAAAGGCAATTCACAATATTCCAACAGTATGGTCCTACAGTTTGTTTGCATTAAGAAAGCAGTGAGTCATTTTTCTAGCCCAGCCCCCTAATCAATCAAATCTATTCAAATTACAAGGTCAGGTTCACAGTGACCGTAAGCAAAATTAATAACTCAATAGGTAATTAATTTTATTTAAGGCAGTATTTCCGCATGGTTTTAATACGGAAATAAAGTCAGCCCAGGTGAAGTCACTATCATCCAAAAACATTAACAGATGTCTATTAAAGAGATTCGAAATGCTCAATCACTTATATCTCCATTACCAACAATTTCGCATAATTAGACACAGGTGACAATAATGTCAAACATGGTTGAGAAACACAACTAAGCAAGTTATAAAACAACTTAATTTAAGAGGTTTTAGGATGATAACTATATCACACCGACGTGTATGAATATACTCGTATAGCGCTGTATTTTTTGTTCACTGCTAATTATATGCAAATTTAAAAAGATACTGGCAAGAAATGGTAGCAACGGATATATTATGTTAATGGTGTAAAATAAACTGCGAGATGCAATCTGCGTCTCCACAAAAAATCACTACATAACCATCGCCAGGTCATCATCAATCATTTTCAAAAAGCATTTTTGGCGCATAGCAACGGTGCAATGGATGCGCGTTTAGACTGTATCATCACTTATAATCAGTTAAGATTACAGTCAAACGGTAAGGTAAATAGCAAGCAGCCTATTAACGTCCTAATACTGAGGCACAGACCTATTCAGTCAAACGTGAGAGAGTTTTTAGAACTACCGCCACTGTGGGTTAGCAGGCATAGTGCGCTTTCTGTTCCTTCACTCTGACAGACCGATGTGACGGGAATCCGGCATGAGCTCTCTGGTTGTGTCGGATTCCTGTTAAGCTGTCGTGGGATATTTGGAATATTTGCCCGAAGTTGGGAAGTTGGTGGTGTAATCCACCCCAGTGCTTATATCTCTAGTGCTGATATCTCTATATCAGGCGCAAGACCGACAGCTTAACGTTATCTCCAAAGCACTGGGGTGGACACCACCAACTTCCCAACTTTAGGCAAATATTGAGAAAATCTTAATAGGAAACTCCTTATCGGTTTTTAAATTCGGCCGGCCCAGGTCTCGCACCCACCACGAGGTCAGAACAGAGATTATGGTTTCGATAACTCGCGGGTCAAAGGACTTACTTTACCTTAATTTCTGTCTTCATATATTTAACTAGCCAGCGTAAACCGCATACAATTCCGGAATTTTACATCCTGAAATGTCCTGAAGGACTATCTCAGGAATTTAGTGTCAAGGTGGGCGTTCACCAGGGTAGCGCACTTAGTCCTATGTTGTTCAATATCGTCATGAATTATTTTACAGCCACAATTTAAAAGCCTACTCCTTGGAACATATTATACGCAGACAACGTGTTTCTCATGTCAAATGATCATAGTGAAATCCAGAATAGTCTGAATACATGGAAAAATTCTCTTGAGGGGAATTGTGTATTAGTAGAACAAAAAGTGAATATTTAATCTGTGGTGTCCATAAACCAATTCAGACAATGACCAGCTAACTATTGATAATGTTAAGTTACTACTAGTTAGATCCTTTAAGTATCTTGGATCATGAATATTGGAGGAAGGAACTATTGACTTAGACATAGCGCACAGAGTGTGAGATTGGTGGAAATGGCGAACACTTATTGTGTCTTATGTGAAGCGAAGATGCTGATAAAAACGAAATGTAAGCTGTAAAAGACAGCAGTGTGATCAGCTATATTGTACAGTAGCGAAACCTGACCAACAAAATGATATAATTTACAGAGGCTACTACTAGTTGCGAATGCTTAGGTGGTCGGCCAGAGTTACACTTAAAGACAAAATACGCAACAAGTACGTTAGAGGAAGATTTAAAGTGGCGCCTATTGAGAGTAAACTATCTGAATCACGACTGAGATAGTATGGAGCAGGTCTGAAGACCACATTGTAAACAAAATGTCTTTTTAAGGATATAAAGAAGAGAAAAAGCAGTAGACCGTTTAAGACGTGGTTCACGAGTGTTCATATTGACATGAAATATTTAGAAAGCAATTATAAGTAAATTCGACCCCGTATAGCGGGAAAACGAGAGGCGGAGTAGTAGTAGCTGGTGTACAACCGAACGCCATTTTTTAACCAACTTCAAAAAAGGGAGGAGGTTATCAATTCGTCTGTATTTTCTCCCTACTGGTTGGACCGATCTTGATGATTTTTTTTAAATGAAAGGTGGTGCTCGTCATAGGGTCCCATTTTTTTAAAACCAGTTCTGATGATGAGATCGATGACAAAACCGGATAAGTTTTAAATTTGCGTAAGCATGCGACAAATGGACGCATAACTCAAGATCACGCCAACCGATTTCGATGATTCTTTTTTTATTAGAAAGTAAATACTTCAAGGGTTGTTTTGTGATAGTTTGGTAAGGTTCTGATGATGGAATCCATGACAAAGTGACGGAAATCTTCAATTCTTAGGAGCAAATCAACGATACTCGGCAGAATCTTCTACAAGCTATCCAGATATTTGAGTCGCCTACCGTAACTTCGGTATGGTCAAGTGCTAGTCGTAGTTAAATATGAAGATCAATGGAACTCCTCAATGGCTTACAGTAAGAGTGTGATTTTTGGCAAAATCTATAACTGTCTGTAATCAAATGCCAATGAACTTACGTTTGTTGCTGCATTGCAATATTTGAAAGGTGAATTATGTGTGAAGCGGTGGTATAAGGGTTTCGGGTTCAATCCCGGGTGTGGCGCTATTAATGTAAATTTAACTTTGTAAAGTTGTTTCATTTAAACGGTGTCATCTCATGAGAAACGCGTTTTAGGTGTACATATATTGAGACAAATTTGTTAGTTTACTTCAGATTCATTAAAAATCAAAAAATAAATATAAATTAAAAAAAAGGAACCGCCTTCAAAACAAACTCCGACTCCGAATATAAGAATACGAAGAAGACTATAAAAGAATACGCAATTATTTCTTACTTTTTAGAGCATATATATGTATTTATAAGTTTGTTTTGAAGGCGGTTCTTTTTTTGTTAAAATTTATATTTATTTAGAAAATAAAATTAACTAAGTTATCCTTATAACATCATCTATCAGCCAGTTGAAGCCGCGTCATAATCGATCCAGATGTTTCAGAGATCAACGTAAACAAACGTGATCAATTATTTTTCAAATACAGTATACACGTTCGTATGCATTTAATAAAAACCTGCTTATTTGAAAATACAAAAATTCAATCCAATTTAAATTATTTATAATAAATTGTAGATGTACATGTAACTAAACGTTTCTTAAACGGCTTGACCGATTGCGATAGTCTTCCGTATTCCCAGGTGGATACAAGAATGATATTTAGATTGACAATTCGATTCAGATTTTCCCATGTTTCGACGAGATCCGTAACTACGCGACTAAAACTGCACAGCTAGTTTTAATATATACATATGATAAATAAGTCTTCTGTACGCGGATATGCGAATGAACTCCGGTTGGTAATTGTTGAAATTTTTTGTGTATATTCAAGAATAGATTGACAATTCGATCGGATATGTAACGGAATTTTCCATGCTGTCACGTAAACTTCGAGGGTAAAACCAACAGATCAGGTATTATGCGAGTAACTTCGTAAGGAAAACAGCTAGTATTTTATACCTTAGCAACAGAAGAGGATTAAACAACACTAACAATGAAAAATGTACTTTATCACCAAAAACAAAGATCACAAAATTTCTGAGCTTAGAATTATTCAACAGAACTCCTTAAAGGAGCCTCGGCCTACGTTTAAAACCACTTTCTTAGTCAAATTTACGCGAAGGGCTCTCTTGGAAGTAAACCAGGTGATACGACCCAGTAAAATGACCCATTTACTGGCTTACAACATGTCCAACACTTCAGGTCAGCGAGCAATAGATAGATGACCTAGTTCCTAAGTGGCCTGGAATTTGCTATAAATCTTAATAATATAAAAAAAAGCTTATTTAAATTTTATATCTGATATGCGTGAAGCCCTAACGGCCATACACATTCTTCTTAAGTAGAAAGGGTTCAAATCCTGGGTAGCAACCATTTAGTACCATATAGCCTATTTATAACAGAATACAGGGCATAGGCTTCCTCACACTGCTCTATTGCTGGATGTCAGGCTAGCCTCCTTTTGCGAGACCGTTGTTGCGCTAAGGGAGACACTTCAGAGAGAGAGGGAGGTTGCTCCTAATACCTCTGTTGCTGAACGTTAGGCGACCGAAGGAGCGTATTTGCGCGCCTCGTCCCACAGCCTTAAATTCTTGATTGGCTTCATCCAGGACATCATACTGGATTGCGCAAGCGCGCCGCTGGTTTCCAACTTTAGGATGACGTGGGACCGCTGGGTTTTAGTGGGTATTCTGTCCCTATCCTTTGGTCGGAGTGCATTAAAGCATTTACCAGCGAGAGAGAAAAAAAAGGATACACATACCCCAGTATTTCTCCCGGGATATGAAAGTTCCTCACGATATTTTCCATCACCGAAAAACAATGATGAATGATTTGAAAAGAACAAACAAGCACGTAAGTTTCAATTTTGTAAATCAAAGTTATTGTTTGTTATAACAACGATTTTTCATAATTTCATTCTTATTATGTTATCCGTAAACTGATTTTATAAACCAACCTTGTTATTAAGGCGATAATTGTCAAGAATAGGTTTCCTCACGCTTTTTGCCTTACGATAGCTGGAGCAATTTCTTGACAAGTGTAATCTGCCAATGGGCAGTGAAGAAGCGTGTTGCTTCTATGCTTTAAAAACCCTGTTTCACATGAGTAAAGAGACCTGTACCCAGCAATTGGATATTAATATGCTGATGATAGATGATGATGAGGATGGTTTAATGGCACCTCTTTATGAATTACCCAGGTAAACAGTATCCTATATCATTAACCAAGTCACAAACTAGTATATTAAATTTCAGCCAAATCATTCCATCCAAATATACAAACTACTAATGCTATAAAAAGTTTGGTTAGACACGCTAATCTCAGGAATCACTAGTTCGATTTATTTATCGAGGAAGGGTAAGTAAGTAAGCAGCAGACCATTAACGATCCACTGCTGGGCACAGGTCTCCTCACCCATAGGGGAAAGGGTTTTTAGAGCACTGACACACCACGCTGCTCCACTGCGGGTTGGCAGGCATAGTACACAAGTGCACTCTCTATTCCTTCACTCTCATAGTCCGATGTGACGGAGAAAGATCAGGCGCAGGATTGACGACATAACGTACTCTTCGAGGCACGGGGTGGGTACACCGCCAACTTCCCAACTTCGGGTAAATATTGAGAAAATCTTAATAGAAATCTCGATATCCAATTTTTGAATTAGCCCGATCCGGGACCCCAACCCAGGACCTCATGTCTGTGGCCGAACATGCTAACCACTAGACCAATGAGGCAGTCTATAGAGGAAGGGTATGGGATATATATAACATTTCGTTACAACCAAAAGCACAGGAGCATGATTAAAGAATGTTGCATAAAAGAGGAAAATTTATTCCTTTAGAATCGGAACTATGCGGAAACGGTTAAAGCTCCTCAAAATTCATGCATCATGGCAATATTCCTCATATAATTTCCTAAAAATATTCGTGATATGTATAAAGAGTCAGCTTGATTTTTAGACATTTATACGTTGTTTGTCATTTGTAGTGATTAAATCACCACATTTTTCAAACAAGACCTAAAAAGCCTGCTTTAAAAAAGATGAATAGCAAAAAAGACAGTGAACCTTTAGTATCCTTCTCGTTGCCAAACAGCATTGGTAGAATCCCTTGTTCTAACAGCACAGTGGCACACTTGTAAAGGTGAAGGTGATCTTCGAAGTGGTACGCACCTATATTACTTATTTTCTATTGTGTACCCCTTTTGCTTCGTATACTTTAATTATTACTGCTACCTACATATTGTTAATTTTGCTAAATTATCTTATTAAAATGTATTTATTTCTTTTTCAATTCAGAATGCAAAGCAGCACTTATTAAAATTAGATGACAACTCGATTACTCGATTTCAAGAACAAGATATTTTAAAAATAAACAAATGCAGTACGGAACCAAATATAAATACCGAGGATAAGGATCACAAATCAGAATTGCAACAACTTGACAATACTATCACTGAGAATACTCGGTCACCGACTAAAATATCGACAAAATTACAAAAAAATGTTGAAAAAATGACAATGAAGCATACAACAACGAATATTAGATCCAATAGGAATACAATGATGAACATACAAACTTATAGCAAAATGATACTTTTAAGTGACTGTGAGATAAGTATAGGACTGGGGGTAAAAATGAGTGACCATTTTAAATCTCTAAATAAGACTATTTTTGATGTGACTTGTTACACTAAACAAAATGCATTGTCAGAAGTATTGCTAAAACATTGTAAAGAACTTTCTTCAAATTTGACAAGCAAAGACTATGTTGTTTTAATGATGGGAAATAATGACAGTAATTTGCAGGCTCTTCTAAACAATATTTATCTAATATTGAGTTATTTGTCTAATACTAATGTTTTATTAGTAAACGTTTTTAATAACAAATTTTTAAATGAAAATAAATTAAATTATACACTTAGAACACTTATTTCAGATAGTTTTAAAAACGTAAAATATATTGATATTAATAAGAAATACTTTACTTTAAACATTTGTCAAGTTATTCAACACGAAATCGATTGTAGGGAATATGAAAAACTGTATTTAAAATCGATTATTAAAGCTTCGAAAATGTTCCAATATAAGCAAAGCCTCAGCACACAACCAATAAAGGGGACAATTCCGTTCTATTTTAAGAAAATTGACAGAAACAACACGAAATATTCCACCCCAGATACTGACTTAAAGCCTTGTAAAGGTACGATTCCGTATTATTTTCGTAAAACAAATAAAATTACCAGTTCCATTGTTAATAAACGCAGTCCCAGTAATACAAATGGGAAAGAAACAAATTTTCGAACAGATTTGGGATACTACACCAAAACATAGCGGGGGCGCTTAATAAATCAGATCATCTAAATTTAATATTACAAGAATTTCGCGATAAATCTTTAAACATAAGTGTAATATGTCTATCTGAAACTTTTTTATTAGCAGGACATGAAAAAAATCTCTGTATTGATGGTTTTCACGTAGCAGCTCATTTCTCGAGACAAAACTCTAAGAGAGGAGGGGTGTGCATATTAACACGGCATTGGCTTGATTATGAATTAATTGACAACTGGCAGAATCTAAAACAAGAAAAACAGTTTGAATACTGTGGTATTCTTATAAAACAGCTGAACATCGCAATAATGTGTTTCTATAGAACTCCACAATCAGATGTTACTGTATTTCTTAATAGATTTAACATTATACTACACGACTTGACAAAAAAATTTAGAGAACAAAAACTAATAATCTGTGGTGACTTAAACATAAAT
>JACTOM010000929.1:21739794-21766827 GCA_015832385.1 Elymnias hypermnestra
ATTTTCTTAATATTTGCCCGAAGTTGGGAAGTTGGCGGTGTGATCCACCCCCGTGCCTCGGAGAGCACGTTAAGCCGTCGGTCCTGCGCCTGATCTCTCTCCGGTCGTGTCGGATTCCCGTCACATCGGACTATGAGAGTGAAGGAATAGAGAGTGCACTTGTTGTGTACTATGCCTGCCAATCCGCAGTGGAGCAGCGTGGTGGGTCTATGCTCTAAAAACCCTCACTCCTTGGAGTGAGGAGGCCTGTACCCAGCAGTGGGACATTAATGGGCTGCTACTTACTTATGCCACCATCAGCTACGTCCAAACTCGTCATTTACACTATAATAGGCCTTGCTAAATTGTGGATCTGGCAGTCCCGTTATTGTGCTTGAGATTTTATTATAAAAGCAAATCCCATTGCCAATAAAGTATTTGCTGGTCTTAGCTAATCTTAATAAGCATGTATCTGATCTGATTGTAAAAATAAGTATACGTAACCACGATCAACATGGTAATGTTAAGTGATTACCACCGCTCCTGGACACCTGCAGCATCATATGGACCGCTGAAGCATTGCCGGCCTAATAAGTATGAGTAGATTTGATTATCATAGTCTTGCGGGAACACCATAGGTGGGAGTTTATTCCACATTTTGCATGTCATTGGGAAAATATATCGACGGTGTCGGACTTTGGCTGAAGGCCATGACACATCCAGGTTATGCGGATAAAATTTATTTCTCCGTCAAATTGTACGATCATAGAGATCGCGATCAAACTTTCAATGAAAATAATTTTAATTAACAAGCAGGAGTATCACGCCCTTGTTATCGCTCTAAAAGAGGCACATGAGAGGGAGCTGGAGGTTGCTCTTGATGCCCCTGTTATACGTCGCCGAAGGTTGGACGGTAGAAGGAGTGGATTTGCGCGCCTTGTCCGGCAGCCTTGAGTTCGGCTTCACCCGGGACACCATATTGGATTGCGCAAGGGAGCCGCTGGTGTCCCACATTAGGATGACGTGGGACCGCTGGGTTTTAGTGGGTATTCTGTCTCATCATTGAGTCCCACACTCCCGACTCTTTAGTCGGAGTGCGTAAAAGCATTTCCCAGCGAGAGAAAGAAAAGAGGGAGAGAGAGAAAAAAAGTGTTTCCGTACGTGCTACCATCGCACCCTAAAGCCTGGGTGCCGTATTCAGACCAGTGATCTATATCTGCCTATCACCAGTCGTGAGCAGCAACGAGAACTAGCATGCCAATAAAGGATTCTTCTCTAAAGGATCTTTCCTCTATTGACCCCCGTCTGCCGTGTATTAATTATCTAGCTCGTAATACCCTGTCTTACAAAATTAAGATTTGAAACGTAATACTTTAAACATGGGGGCTATCAATATGTATTCTGTTGAGGTTGAGTAACTACAATCCTTTTAAGATAATTAAATTTCACTCTATCTCTAACGTGGCGCATACAAAATCACCTACTAATAAATAACATTCAAATTATACATGTCAAAGACGCGTGAAAGCACAAGTTATCGCGAATAGCGAATACATAAAAATAGTTCAAAGCTAGCAAGTCCCTAGAAGTAGATCTTTTGTATCGCAGAAATAAAGTTATGCTAAGGCACGTCTATACGTACACTTTCGCGATTACATCTCCGAAGCGGCCTATTTTTGGTATCTCCTCTAAAATGAAGCTTTGCATTTCTGTTTTTATATACTCCATGCGACCCACATTTCCGATTCTTCATTTGAGATATCGCATACAGTATACATTTCAGTTACAAAATTTCATTTGACATCGCTTCTTTTTAATTTAGAACTTTATAAATATTTGATTCAATGACTTCTACAGTTACAACAACGACATTTACCTGACATGTTTTTGAGATACAGGTTCTGGTACATCGTTTTTACTGTTGACAAATTAATTTCCTTTCTTTAAAGTTATATCTAAACTTGTTTTTGTAAATTTAAAAGCCACACTTGCATATTTATATCATTTTTTAAAGACTTTTAACTGTAATAGTTTTAGTGTCACATCTATTGGCGAACCTCATTTAATAACTAAATAAATACGATTTTTGTATGACTTTTCTTTAAAAATATTTTTAGTTTCTTTGTTCAAAAAGCCTTACTCTTATCAAGCAGTTTGGTTAAGTTTATAAGTATTTAATAAGGTAAAGTGCAAAAGACCATTCTCATTTTGGAATGGTGGCTTCACTGGTGCGAGTACGAGTTTCGCTAGCAGAGTTCCTGGGATCATCATCATTTCCGGAAAGGTAAATATAGGAAATTGTATTTTCTAATTTGTCTGTTTCTATCTTATCTGCAAAGACGTGATGTGAAGTAAATGTACGAGTTTTAGTAATAAGAGTTATCTCAGGTCCACGATCACAGTCAAACGGTAAGAAGAATAATTGCTTAGTCGCTGGCCAGAATACATCTCAAAGCTTTCTGTCACAACAATGAGAATAGCCGAGAATGAACAGAGGTAAAAAGCTTAATTGAACACGGACATAACCTTCATTTACCAACAGTATATCTGAAGAAGAAGACTGGAGAAATATCCAACGCATCGGTTGTATTTAAAGCACAAATACAAAGAGACTTTGTTTAAGAATATTTAAATTGATTATATTAACAATATTTCCCAAAAACACATACATACTGGGGAGCGCCACTTGTCTTTTAATGACAAAAACATGATCTAGTCGTCCCTATAAAAGTTATAATTTTAAAAGAACCAAAGAAAAGTAACATTACGGTTCTTAGGAAAATAGTGCTGCTTTGTTAAAAAATATTAATCAGTAAACTAAGTGACATAAATGTCAAACACGACGAACACTTGTTCAAAGAGGCTTTTGATTTTGTTGTAGCTAAATATAGAAAGGATATTTTAGACGGGAACGACGTCGCTATTTTAATAGCGGAATAACTTTAATATGAAACTGCGAGATCAAAGTAAACTACAAACGATAATGGAGCAATGTAATTAAATACGATAAAAGTTACGAGGAAGCGTCAGTTTATTATGACTTCGCTGAAAGGCGAAATGGCATCGCACTAAAACTGGGTCAGATTCACCCGTATTTTGCACACGGAAATAAAATTTTAATTGGGCCTTTTTTACCAATTCTTTAAAGCGATAATAATTCCAAGGGTGGTCATATTTTCCACGACTTTGATATCCACGATATAATATATGATATGGTGTGATGAGAGAACGTTGTGGTTTAAAAGAAGATGTAGTGACTAAAATTGAGAAAGGCATGCTTCGATGGATTGGGCATGTAGAGAGAATGAATGAAAGGAGACTGACAAAAAGGATTTATGGGTCAAGAGTGAATGCGAAAGTTGGAAGAGGAAGACCAAGGCGAACGTTCCTGGATCAAATCCAGGACATTTTAATTAAGGGCCAAGTCAAGAGTACTTTAAACCGACGAACCTGTATGAAAAGTTTAATGAAAATGAAAGAAGCGAAGGAGATATCGTGGCAAGTGGAAGAATGTTGTCTCTGCCTACCCCTATGGGAATGAGGCGTGATGCAATGTATGTATGTATATATTGAGATGAAAAGGAAAATATTGTCATAAACTGCTAATAGAAATCATTTGTGTTAAGGAACGAGTGGCAAAGATACAAAAGTGTGATGGTTGACATTCAGAAAGCATGTTAAGCCGTCGGTCCTACGCCTGATCTCTCTCCGGTTGTGTCTGATTGCCGTCACATCTCAGTATAAGGGTGAAGGAATAGAGAGTGCACTTGTTTACTATGTCTGCTAACCGGCAGTGGAACAGCATGGTAATTCTATGCTCTAAAACCCTCTCTCCTATACTTAAGTAGGCCTGTGCCCAGTATTGGGATGTTAATAGGTTGCTTCTTACTCGATTTCCATATATATACTTTGCCATTTTCTTTTCAAGTACTCGCTTTACTAGTGGAAGTTCCAGGTTTGCTATCCGGCAGGGGAAATTAAAGATAGTTCTTTTCTAAATTAGTAAGATACTTCGTTCGTAGCCAATAACCAGCCTACCAGCAAAGATGTGTCGCCAAATAAATTATCTCTTACCAGATTAGTGTTCTACCATCTTACACTGAAAACCAAAATCAAAATATTCTTTACTCAGGTAGGCTAAAAAAGCACTTTTCAGTAGTCTCTCCGTTAGAAATAGTTGAGAAAGTTGCATCCGCTGAGAAGAAACCAGTAAGTAACCCAGCGGTTATACTTTTAAATATAGTTTTGTATATTACAATGTATAATATTTTGCTTCTGAGTGTAACTGGAATCAAGTCCAAACATTTATCACTTAAATAATCTTCATAATTACTATATGCCTTTTGTAAAAGGACGTTTTATGATTGCAGTATCTTATTAGAATTGTGTATTTCGCTCTTTATATTATTAAGTGAATCTATCTAATTAGGATTGCATTAAGGGTAGTGTAAATTGTTTGAAAAATAAATGTTAATAAATAAATATTTGATTGCGTGAGTCTAACGTAGATTCTTCCAATATCTAACCTATTTCAGCATGGCTAATTATTCAGTCATAAGTTATTTACGTTCCTTTATCGGTATGGCACACGCCAAATACTTTGTTTACGGAAATCAACGCAGAACTTACTACCGCATATTATAAAAACCTTGTGCCACGTTAAAAAAAAATACGTAAAAACTCTATAAAAAGATCACTTGGCCGATAATAATTGAATATTGAGTGTTATTATATATAAATAGTGTTTAATTATTTGCTTCAGTGTCGCCAAATATGGAGTAAAAGACCTAGGGTATTAAGACAGAGAAGCAAAAAAGAAGTTTATTTTACCATTAGATGTTCCTGGATATGATTTTAACCGACTAACAAAAAAAAGGAGGTTATCAATTCGTCTGCCTTTTTTTTATATTTGTTACCTCATATATTCCGACTGGGTGGACCGATCCTGATAATTTTTTTTTATATGAAAGGTGGTGCTCGTCATAGAGTCCCATTTTTTTAAAACCAGTTCTGATGATGGCATCCATGAGAAAACCGGATAAGTCTTAAATTTGCGTAAGCATGTGCGCGACAAATGGACGAATAACTCAAGATCGCGCCAACCGATTTCGATGATTCTTTTTTTATTAGAAAGGATATACTTTAAGTGTTGTGTTGTGATAGTTTGGTTAGGTTCTGATGATGGAGTCCATGACAAAGTGACGGAACTCTTCAATTCTTAGGAGCAAATCAACGATACTCGGCAGAATATTCTATAAGCTATCCAGATATTTGAGTTGCTTACCGTAACTTCGGTATGGTCAAGTGCTAGTCGTAGTTAAATATGAAGATCAATGGAACTCCTCAACGGCTTGCAATAAGGGTGCGATTTGTGGCAGAATACATAAATGTCTGTAATCAAATGGCAATAACCTTACGTTTGTTGCTGCATTGCAATATTTGAAAGTTGAATTATGTGTGAAGCGCTGGTAGCAGAGTCTGGGGGAGGGGGAACTTTTGCGTGTTAGTGTTGTGCTCGATCACCATATAAAAGACTGGTGATAGCGGGGTGGAAAAATAACCGATCTGTAACGTATAAGGTTGCGGGTTCAAACCCAGGTGTGGAGATATTAATGTAAATTTAACTATGTAAAGTTGTTTCATTTAAACGGTGTTATCTCATATGAGCAACACGTTTTTAGGTGTACACATATTGAGACAAATTTGTTAGTTTACTTCAGATTCACTAAAAATCAAAAAATAAATATAAATTATAATTTAACAAAAAAATTAATAATTGATATGCTCTAAAAAGTAAGAAATAATTGCGTATTATTTTATAGTGTTCTTCATATTCTTATATTTTGAGTCTTTGGAGTCTTGAGTTTGAATATTTAGACTCTTATATTTGTTAAAATTTCTATTTATTTCTAAACTAAATGTAGGCTGCGTTATGTCATATAATATCAGTTGACTGAAAGTCCTGGTGAAATCGGTGTAGTTGTTCCAAAGATGTCGGAAGAAGCAAATAAGTTTTTCATGTAAAAAACTCAAGAGCTAAGGATTCAAACGCACGAATGCCATTAAAAATATGGATATAATATAAATCACAATTAAATTTATCCACGATCCGTTAAGTTCTCGAAACACTAATATGTAAACAGCTTACACTAAACCGGTTTGTTTTGGATCATTCGAGAACGTGCAAATATGTTAATGTTATAGCTATGCGCCTGTACTTGCGATGAAAGATATTTATCGGCTGGTTCTGGTTACTTTGGATACACGCCACGTTGACTTGTTTAAGTAGACAATAAATTATCCCCCAGAGGTTTAAACATGGCCTGTTATGAGTAGATGGTCTGTCGTCATGTCGCTATTCTATAACCATTATCGTAAGTAACTAGTCTGTGGTCATAAATTATGTCATTACTCTATGTAGTCCGTCAGAGATATGCTACAGATGGAGGTCACATCTCTAACCCTATATCGTCTATCACAAGAGGCTAGTCTGTGGTAGTAAATACTGTCATAGATCTATGTAATCTGTCAGAGATAGACTATACATGTTGGTCATATCGCTACCCTATATTGTCTACCATAAGTAGCTAATCTGTGGTAATAGATTATGTCATTATTATGTGGGTATGTGTGTGTGTGTGTGTGTGTATGTCTGTGGATGATGTACAACTCATGGCGGTTATATCGCTGTCCTATATCATCTTTCATAGATAGCTAGTCGGTGGACATAAATGATGTCATTACGCTATGTAGTCTGTCTGTACTACTCATGACGGTCACATCGCTACCCTATATTCTCTGGGCTTGAGGTTTCTACACAGCATCGTACCGGAACACAAATCTCTTTGTTTGGCGATATGTCTTCGCTGGTAGGGTGGTAACTAGCCACGTCCGAAATTTTCCACCAGTCATCAGTAAAGCGAATATACGCATCACTGGGCCAGAGAGGCCTCCAAGTTGTCTTACTAATCTGTCACTATAAATGATGTCATTACTCTATGTAGTCCGTCTGTACTACTCATGACGGTCACATCACTACCTTGCATCCTCTGTCACTGGTAGTTAGTCTATAAACATAAATGTGATTACTCTATTTTCTATTGCTGACAGTTTAGCGCTTGGTTGTGATCTTATCTGATGGTAAGTGATGATACAGTCTAAGATGGAAGCGCACTCATCTGGTAAGAGGCTATATATCCCTTAAGGTTTCTATAAAGCATCGTACCGGAACACAAATCTCTTTGTTTGGCTGTATGTCTTTGCTGGCAGGGTGGTAACTAGCCACGGCCGGAATCTTCCACCAGTCATCAGCAAAGCGAATATACGCACCACTGGGCCAGCGAGGCGTGTAAGACAACTTACACGCCTACTTATCTAATCTGTGACTATAAATGATGTCATTACTCTATGTAGTCTATCTATACTACACATGTCGATCGCTTATCATACATAGCTAATCTGTGTTCATAAATGTCGATGTCGTCCTATAAAATATAAAGCATAAAATACCATGTTTAGTTAATGTAAACAATGATCAGATAATACAATTTTTTTTCCGCATGCACCCATCTGTCCACGTTCATTTATTTAATGCTTAATTGAAAACCTGTATTGAGACGGTTGATATTTGAACACTTCCGTAGTAATAAAACAAAATTTCATAAGTCGTAAAATCTAGCCAAAAATAAATATTGATCTATATATAACACGTAACCTTTTCGAAAAGTTCAATCTCGTATAATATTATGTTATTATCTAAGAGTTATTTACCTATACTTATAATTTGCTATCCTATAGTGTATTTAATTGGCGATGTTAGAAATTTCATGTCTGTCAGAAAGTGGTGATTTGAAAGTGCTTCTTTTTTTCCCTTTTTTGTAATAAGAAGCAAAATAATTTCTAAACAGTTTTGTTCTTTAACACTAACAGTTCTGTAACGCTAATATATAATCTCTCTGGCACCATAATATTATTTAATTTTCGTATATCTTTATGATTTTCAGTTATAATCTTAAAAATAGACGAAAATTAATCCACACCTGTAGTTTATATAGAGTAGTGCAGATTGCGAACATTTTCTTAAATTATATATGTCGGAGTGTAATAGTCTGTGAAACGCTGGCGCCATCTGTCTATCTGCGTGTGCCAGAGTCAATAAGTGACAATCCGGCGCGCGTCTCCCCAGATCTCGGATGACGGTCCGCCAGAGTCGCCTATTGAAACCGTCGCGTTCCTAGCTAATATTATTGATGACTTTGTGTAAATTGATATCGTGAACATTAAGTGATTGAACATTATAATCTGAGTTAATTAATAAAGTGTTTGATTGCAACAACATTACCCACCAACGCCCACAGTATGGAAATTGAATTATTGATGCCATTAATGACGATGTCGNTATCTATCGGCGTGGGCCAGAGTCAATAAGTGACAATCCGGCGCGCGTCTCCCCAGATCTCGGATGACGGTCCGCCAGAGCGGTCGCCTATTGAAACCGTCGCGTTCCTTGCTATTATTATTAATGAATTTGTGTAAATTGATATCCGGAACATTATAATCTGAGTTAATTAATAAAGTGTTTGATTGCACCAACATTACCCACCAACGCCCACAGTATGGAAATTGAATTATTGATGCCATTAATGACGATGTCGGCGGAGTCGCAATGCCTTATGCTTTCTTCTCTCTTTTATTCTCCGACATATATAACTAACTGAACCCGCGACTTCGTCCGCCTGAAATGTTTTTTTTTTGAAGCATTTTCATTAATTAAGGCAAGTTGTTTTAGAAATAAGAAACATACTCGCAATACCATTTGAGGGTCCAATTTCCTAAAATTTATTTTTGATAGTTTCCATTATGTTAAAAAAAATTCTGACCAAATTTTACACAGCATAAAAGATATAGTTTGAAAATGTGAAGTTTTTTTAATGGGAATGTTTGATTTTTTTCAATTAACAGCCCCGCAACCACCCTTGACGGTGGAATTTTGCAAAATACTCAGCAAAAGGAATATTCCTAGCAAAATTCAAGTCTCTACGCCTTACTGTTTCAGAGATATGGTAATGAGTTAATAGATAACTGGATATTTCTTACATATGTCGGAGTGCAATAGTCTGTGGAACGCTGGTGTCATGTCTATCGGCGTGGGGCGGATTTAATAGTGACGTTAGTTACAGTCCACCAGAGCGGTCGACTATTGAAACTGTCGCGTTCCTAGCTATTATAAACCCATATACCCACCAACGCCCACAGTATGGAAATTATGGATGCCATTAATTACGATGTCGGCGGAGAACCCTACGCCCCTATGCTTTATGGTTTCATTCTCTCTTTTTCTCTTTTCAACTTAAAAACATGTAGAGGTTTTGAGTAGACAAAATTCGTTAATTAGAACTATTCACTCTTTTTTGATAGTTGAAAATTCATTATAGAAACGTTGTTCGTAAATAATTCGCAATGTAACCGTATTATTTACACAGACTCATGGATAGGTAAAATATTATATCTAAAATTGTACATTGAAAATGCAAAATGTTTTTGTCAATAATTTCAGCATCCTGTGTTTCACAATTTATGTGACTGATTAATAGTTCGTCTGGTAATAGATATCCCATTAAATCGCTCGTGTTGGTTTACGACAATACCGGCGTTGAAATCTAGACCAATGAATCGCGAATGTCGACCGCGTTCTCAAGTTCTAGGTTAATATACTACAGCTATTCCCGTCGGGTCGGCGACCTCGTCCGGTCTAAGACCACACCAGACTAGATATTACTAATAACATTATACTGTTGAGGTTTTATCGTTTTTCTATAAATCTATGCAAATCAATTGCTGTTTGTGCAACTAAATCTCGAGAGAAGGAGAGACCACGTCCTTCTACTTGCCACGATCCTTGCATATCTCCTTTAGCTTGGTTAAGAGTACTCTTGTAAGTAGTAAGTAAGTAAGTAGCAGCCCATTAACGTCCCACTGCTGGGCACAGGCCTCCTCGCTCATATGAGAGAGGGTTTTTAGAGCATAGACCCACCACGCTGCTCCACTGCGGATTGGCAGGCATAGTACACAAGTGCACTCTCTATTCCTTCACTCTCATAGTCCGATGTGACGGTAATCCGACACAACCGGAGAGAGAGATCGGGCGCAGGACCGACGGCTTAACGTGCTCTCCGAGGCACGGGGGTGAATCACACCGCCAACTTCCCAACTTCGGGCAAATATTGAGAAAATCTTAATAGAAAACTCAATATCGATTTCGAAATGGCCCGACCCGGGACTCGAACCCAGGACCTCATGTCTGTAGTCGAACATGCTAACCACTAGACCAATGAGGCAGTCAGAGAGTACTCTTGACCATGCCCTTATTTAAATTGCCCTGGTCTTCCCTTTCCAACTTTCCCATTCACTCTTGACTCATAACCCTTTTTGTCAGTCGCCTTTCAGTCATTCTCTCTACGTGCCCAAACCATCTAAGCATATCTTTCTCAATTTTATTCACTTTATCTTCTTTTATTCCACAACGTTCTCTTATCACTTTATGTTATATAAAAATAAAATAGTATATCACATATTATTTGTAAATATTAAAACTACCTAATCTTCAAACGAATTATGTATAAAAAAACTGCTGAATATCTTCGTGACGCTAATCAGAAGTTTCCTTCAAGAAGAGAACCACAACAACTACACTGATATGGCTAATTTTATTTCTGAATTATTGGTGAAAGTGTGAGTATATTATGTTAAAAATGATTGGAATATCGTAAAAAACAACAATTTCGCTTTCCCTTACAAACTATTCCTACCTGTCAAACATTTAATGTTTTTCCTGTCGTTTAGGTACTTTAAAAGTCAAATGAAATTTAAAAGAATACTATTGTTTTTCCATTTACTTTTGACAACCCACAAAATCTGATCGCAACTATAATATTTCACTTTGGCGGGAATCTGAGCTTTAAGCTCCTGTTTTTTGAATAAGAGTTAGTTTTGTTCGAATAAGTTTTGGCCACATTTCTTACTAATGTTTGAAACATTCTGCAATTTACCTTTTTATTTATTGATTCCAACAAGTTTACCGGGTCAGCTAGTTTTTCAATATATTTGTAAATTGGAGACATACCCTGGTGCAAAATGAGCAGCCGCACCCCGATATGAGAGTGATCTTGTCAGGTGGTGCATCCTCTAAGCACAGCTTGCAGTTGATAGGAGCGGAAGGTACGAAGCCACCTCCAGCGCCGTCCAGAGAATACCTGGGGACAAATGAAATTTAAATTAAACAAACAAATTTAGCAGAGAAGAATACAAGATAACTCTGCTCGTTGTTGTAAAGTAAGGTAAGTAGCAGCATATTAATATCCCACAGCTGAGCACACGCCTCCTCACTCATGAGAGAGAGAGAGAGAGAGAGAGAGAGAGAGAGAGAGAGAGAGAGAGAGAGAGAGAGAGAGAGATGTTAGAGTTGGCAGACGACATGCAGGTTTTCCAAATATTTTTGTTAACCATATTTTTTTATAGAAATAACAAATATGAAATTTGACTTTGATGTTGCACGGAAACAAACAACAGACAGACATTTAAAAATTTAAAAATAGATTTTAGTGTAGTAAAAGTTCATAATATCGATATATTAGCTGTGCAATGTAATTTGACGCAACTCACTAGAACAAAGATAAATTACAAAGTAAAAAAAAGTAAAACAATTATAAAAAAAACTGTTATTTTAACTAAATTAATATACTTAGGTATGCAATTAGGTAGATAAAAATTACAGACATGCAGTGTGCGAATAATTAACGACTAAGTTTTCATCTATACCAATGTTATATAGCAGATATCTTTCATTGTTCAGTTGAAAGCGTTAATCTCAGGAACTACTGCTTCGAATAAAAAAAACTTAACTTTGGATAACCCATTTATTAACCAAGGCTCTAAAACATCTTATGACTATCCTTTAAGGTTTTTTTTTTATCGCTGGGAAATGTATTTACGGACCTCGACTAATGGGATCAGGAGTGTGGGGCTCCGCGAGGGTACGCGTTCGTTCCCACTAAAACCCAGCGGGACCGCCAACAACCATGAGTGGGGGGAGATAGAGGCTCGCTCCAGAGGCCACTCGCTTGCAGTCGGCTCACAGATATTCTACAGGGGGAGGAGATGTTTGAACCTCCGCCTCCTGTTTCCTGCACCCCTTCGTCGAGGCGGGAGTGTTTCGGCGGGACCCACTCTCTCCCTTTGCCATGCCTCCTTAAGAGAGATGACAGTCTCGAAAAAGGAGGCAACCGCTCTCCAGGCCTGCTCACTAGTAAGTATTGTTCCTATAATACTTGCCAGTGAGAGGTCTGTGCCGATCAGCGACGTCATAATGAGTCGCTGAGGTCCCCAGGCGGGACATTGTGCCACCGTGTGGTGGGCTGTGCCTGACTAGGCACCACACTAGTGACATCGGGCCGACGGCTCATAGCCAACAGTTCGATACAGGTATTTGCCGAAGCAACCATGACTGATAAGCACCTGTATCAACTGGTAGGAGAGCGATCGGTGCCCAGCCATTTGTCCAGATGAGGGCAGATCGCCCCTACTATGGCCGCGCCCACAACTGGGTACCCGAGATCCTCCTTCCATGTTGGGATCAAGGCTTTATTAGCTAAAACCCTGACCCTCCTTATCACGTCAGCATCTGGTGATACCCCTCTGGTTTTAAAAGCTGCTCTGCGCTGTTAAGCAGCTGTGAGAACTTCCGAAGTGAGCTCCCATGGGGGATCACCTGCCAGGTGTGTTGCAGACGTCCATGACACCGTACGGTATCTCTGAACAGCTCTGATCGCTATAATCCTCTGGGATCTTTTAAGTTTGGCTAACTATAACCTTTTATTTATTACGTAAAGATTAGAGCTCAAATAATGTCACCCGATGGTAAGAGAAAATACAAGAGGAGTGATAATACGGTTACGGTTTCATTGCTGGTGGTAACTAGCCACAGGTCAAACCTAGCAGTCCAGATTAAGATAAATGCAAAATCCTGTCCATAACCGAGTCTGGGACCTTTCATCTAATTCTCTCTCTTATAAGACTCGTGCAGTTTCATTGTGAACAGTAAAAGTTTTATTAAATGAATAAATATATTACACTAATCAACATTTTAAAGTATAATATAAATTCAAGCGTCGCGTCCTCAATCGCGAACAAAACTAGTCTCCTATTTGAATAAATATCATAAAAGCAGGCAATTTGCATGAATTACCAACTGGCTCATTGTTATATGCGGAAAAACAGTTACTTTAAAAATGTGTTGAAAAGAACATTCGCATTACGGCTAAAGCTGTCTTTGTGTGTAATGTGAATAATTAAAATTGAAAAATATAGACATACTAGTTTGCCCGTTCGCAAGTTAGTACTCACACTCTAAGGTAACCCAATTTATACAAGGTACTTGACCTTTGATGATGGGACGCAAAAAAAACAATCCTGATTTAAAAAAATGATATTTTTAAAACGTTTTATTATTTACGCTCCATCATGTTAGTACAGTTAAATAAAACAATTGTTTTATAAAAAATAAATTATTAAAAAAAAACAACCATGAAACAGGGAGATCACAGAAATACATGGATAAATAATTTTTAATCAATTTTAAATTGGCTAAAGAGGTAATGAAGTGTACAAAAACATTGTTATCGCTTACAGTAATCACTCGCAAAACAACCTTTGTACATTGAAACAGGAGATAAAATCGGGAGGTGCAAATAAACATAACTCTTGTTTATATATTGAAGAAGAACTTCTTATGACACTGTAGGATAAAAGTCTCTTTAAGTTTATGTGCGAGTATTACTGGCTTATGTCTAAAATATGGTGCAAAATTGCTGATTATGTTCATATTGTAGTACTATTGCTACCATCCAGTACTCTATTTTGGTCAAATTATCCAAAGAAAGCCAGACAACCTGGAGAATCTGGTTGTGGTAGGAAGGCTCGAAGTAAATAGACCAAGGGATCCCTCACCTGCCCGTTGTTCCGACCAAAAAGAGACTCTCCCTTCGAATAGCCTTATAAGCCGAGGATAGGAAAAGATGCAAGTAGCTCGTCCTCGCATCTACGCGTTACGTGAGTATATACAAGTGTCTGTAATTCTTTAATTTAATCACACACGTTGTGGTTAAAATCCGCTCCAAAATTGTTATTTACGATCAAATTGTGGTGCTGCTATAACGAGTAAAGGTAAAGTAAGTGAGTAACAACCCATTAACGTCTCACTGCTGGGCTTAGGTCTCCTCATTTACAAAGCATAAACCTATCACGCTGCTCCACTGCGTGTTGGCAAGCATAAGACACACGCGCACTCACTATTTCTTCACTCTCATAGTAAGATGTGACGGCAATCTAACATGACGGAGAGAGATCAGGCATTGGATCGACGGCTTAACGTGCTCTCAGAGGCACGGGTGTGGTACCCCAACGACACAACTCCGGGCTAATATTGAGAAAATCTTAACAGAAAACTCAATATCCACGACCTTAGGTGTGTGGCCGAACATGCTAACAACTAGACCAACGAGTATTTTAATATTTTAGTAATTATGTGAAAAAACCAAATAACCTGAAGAAGCTGGTTGTGGTTGGAATGGTCGAAGGAAAAAGATCAAAGGGTCGCTCACGTATCCGTTAGTCTTAATAAATAAAGATATATATAAAGATATAACATTCGCGCTTCCAACAGCTCTAAAAGAAACCAAAGATAAAGACAGATGGAAGATTGCAGCCAGTAAGGCATATCAGAGCAGGTATGACCTTCAGCAATGAAGTGTACGGAAATGATGATTTATAACAAAGGTAATATGTTTGGATACGGCTGCCAATCCAAACATGCCCAGGGGTTATATTGCGGGGTCTTTTGCGTAAGGATTACTTTCACTCGTAATTAGAATAAACTATACTCTATACGATTGGTCTAGTAGTTTGACTACAGATATAAGGTTCTGGGTTCTAGTCCCGGTCAGGCCAATTCAATAATCGAATTTGAGGTTTCTATCCAGATTTTCTCAATATTTGCCCGAATTTGGGAAGTTGGCGGTGTGACCCTTGCCTTGAAGAGCACGTTAAACCGGTCCAGCGCCTGATCTTTCTCCGCGAGAGTCGGATTGTCGTCAGATTTGACAATGAGAGTGGGAGTGCATTTGTGTACTATGATTACCAACCCGCAGTGGACCAGCGTGGTGGGTCTATGTTCTAAAAACCCTCTCTCCTATGAGTGACGAGGCCTGTGCAATGGGACGTTAATGGACTGCTACTTACCTTATACTCAGCCCCAAAGATTTATAAGTAAAAAAACTTAAAAAGTGAAGTTGTCGTGACGCGTTTACCGGAAATTTTTTTTTTGAACGCCGGGAAATCCTCGTGGATACCTGGAATACTCAGGAAAATGTTCCAGGGTATGCCGGACTCATACAGGCTAAAACCCAGCAGTGCTGGGAGATGGGGTCACGAGAACGCGACTGACAGAACATTTGCAACTCCGCTAGCGATGTGCCTGTTTAGGCCCAACTCGGTCAATGATCAAAACTTACTCCGAAGGTGGATTGCCTGGAACACCTGGTAAGCCACCAACCACTTCGCGGGACCTATCTTTGTTGGGCAACTGACCCCGCTTTCGTTACTCAAAGGTCACCACCAAGGAGGGAGACGGCAATCGCGGGCCTCTCGCCTCCTTCCCGGCCTCCTCCGGTCGAAGTGGTCACGTTCCGAACGGTCGAAGTGGTCACATTCGCCTCCCTCAAACGTTTCGCCATCTCCTTCCGCGTCATGACATCCCCATAGAAGGAGAGCGTAGCACATCATGCTTTCTCGCTGCTCACCATCATTCTAATGACGATGGGGAGCGAGAGATCCACACCGATAACCGCCACGAGCGCGGCACGCTGAACAGTCCAGGCAGGGCACGCCTCAAGCGTATGTTGGGCCACATTCGTGGCACACATCGGTAAGCTCACACCTAGCCACTCCACACAGGTACTTGCCAAAGCAACTTTGGCCCGACAGAACCTGCGCAAGGGTTGCCCGGAACCTTTTCACAACCACACGTAAGCTGGTAACATTAAACTTTGTTGTATTTCTACATTTGTAACATTAATAATGTGTATATCAATTTAAAGATCATTTTTTTCTGTAAATAATGAACTATGGAACCTTTTTAATTAGATATACGCGGCTGACACCGTCGTATGCAAATAATATATATGTCGGAGAATAATAGAGAAAAGGAGAAGCATAAAGCACAGTGGCGTAGGGTTCTCCGCCGACATCGTCCGATCCATTATTTAATTTCTTATACTGTGGGCGTTCGTGGATAATGTTGGTACAATCAAACACTTTCTTAATTAACTCGGATTATAATGGTCAATCACTTAATGTTCTCAAAATCCATTTATACAAACTCATTAACAATAATAGCTAGGAACGCGACAATTTCAATAGTCGACCACTCCGGCCGACCGCCAGTCGAGAAGTGCCGAGTGACGGGCCGGACTGCTACTTATTGACTCTGCCCCCACGCCAATACACAGATGGCGCCAGCGTTTCACAGACTATTGCACTCCGACATATATGTAACATTTTAAATCCAATGAAAGCCCGATTTTCGCAACAATGTTTTTCCCATACTATCGCTTTGACAATAAAAATGGTCATAAATCAAATTGACACCAATTACAGTACAAAAACAGCTGTAACTTTCAAATCAAGCGTGATTACAAGTTAACGTGGGAAATACTCAGATCACATACGCTTGAAAGAAAAACGCTATTAATAGATATAAACACAATTAGTTTTCTTTTTAAACGCGCTTGGATAAGCTTGCAACTCTATATCTATATATGTCAAGTAAAAAATATTAATTTTCTTGGCAGTGCTTCAAAGATATATTTTTTATACTGTATCAATTTACAGGGTGGGAGCTAAAGCTACCATTTTGATTGCCTATAACTTTGTTCAAAAGATAAGTAGGTTTGTTTAGTTTGTATAGTTTTCATTAAAAGCCAAATAAACATTTTATGAAAACCAAATCTACTTATCTTTTCTTTGAATAGGCAATCAAATGGTAGTGGGACTTTTGCCGCACCCTGTACTCATACCCAGAGGGTAATAGCGATCAGAGGTAAACGGGGGTACCGTACAGTGTCATGGATGGCAGCAACTCTCCTGGCAGGTGATCATCCATGAGAGCTCAGGGCAGAAATTCGCACGGCTGCACACCAGTGCAAAGTAGCCGCGAGAACCACCGGATGCTGACAAGCTAAGGAGGATCATGGTTATAGCTAACAGAGCCTTGAACCAAAGATAGAGGATCTCGGTTCCCCAATAGTGGGCGGGACCATAGTAGGGACAATCTGCCCTCATTTGGACAAATGGCTGGGCAGAGAGCACTGATAGCTCTCCTACAGGTTGGTACAGGTGCTTACCACTCATGGTTGCTTCGGCAAATACCTGAACCAGACTGTTGGCTGTGAGCCGTTGGCTAGCTGTCACGAGTGTGGTGCCTCCTTAGACACACCTTACTACACGCTGGCAGAATGTTCCGCCTGGGGACCTCAGCGACACATGACGTCGCTGATCGGCACAAACCTCTCACTGTTAAATATTATAGGTGCAATACTCATCAGAGAGCAGGCCTGGAAAGCAGTTGTCTCATTTTGCGAGACTGTTATCTCGCTTAAGGTGGCACGACAAAGAAAGAGGGTGATGGCACTGAAACACTCCTACTTCAACGTAGGGGAGTAGGAAACAGGAGGCGGAGGTTCATACAAATCCTCCCCCTGTAGAATATCTGTGAGCCGGCTGCAACCGAAGGCCAGAGAGGTATGTCTCAACGAACCTCTGGCTCCCTACTCACAATTGATGACGGTCCCACTGGGTTTTAGTGGGTATTGAGAGTTTTTCCCCCGAGCGGAGTCCCACACTCCCAACTCCACAGTCGGGGTGCGTAAATGCATTTCACAGCGACAAAAAAAAATCACGATCTAGATTGATAAATGGGGTGATATAATCCGTAAAATTGCAAAAAGGTTAACAGATCTTAAATAGAAGTTGACTGTTTATACGTCCCATACGTACATGGTTAGATACGTAAAAACATCGCTAACAAAAATGAATATTCCGAGAGATGTTACAGAATACGTTTAGCCTGCCTACTGCTAAATATTATGGCTAAGTTATACAGGAAAAACCCATGATGTCCTAGTGGCGAGCCGTGGGTTCAAAAATATCCTTCATTGTCCTTTAAAAACTTTTTAATCGCAGGAGCATGACGTATTTGTAGTCTGCTATTAACATTATTTCAATCTTTTTCTGTATATTTAAACATTTCATTGTTATATTTTTGAAAAGAGATATGTTTAAACATTTGTATTAATAACGAAGAGATGTGAGATAAAAGCAAAACAATCGATACGAAGGCTGCTTCAACGAATTAAATAAATTTAATTTTAATTTTATAACATCACAATAACAATAAAATATTTAAAGGCTAAATAAAATCATTTTCAAACACTAATATTCATCACTCGTTAAAGTAATATTCATATATATATATATATATATATATATATATTCAAAAAAATTATGTTCTAATCAAAATCCCGGACAATCAGATTAATTTTAATTACATATACGAGTACATATTAAATCTGTGTATATCACGCCTCCGCTGGTATACTTGCTTAGATCTTTTAAACTATTCAACAGATTTCAATGCAGTTTCCAGCAATAGATAGAGTGATTCAAGAGGATGGTTTATATATTTAATACATATATGTTATAGAACAGAAAAGACGAGAAATTTAAAGATTTATAATGTGATGTCGTAAAACATGTTTTTGTGCGTTTAAATCGCAAACGCTGGCTAAACCTTACGAGATAGATCAAATTAATGTACTACGGTATTGTATATCTTAAAAAGATCTATAAAAACGTCCACTATGATATATCTTTATCTCTAAAGGATAACCCACAGCAACCAATTTTATCTTTAACATATTACAAAAAATAATGTGTCATTTAGCAACCTATTTTATATAATAATGTTATCCTCTATCCAATTAAATACAATAAATACGTTGTATATTTCATGTAAATAAAAACTGACCTTAACAGCTTTTTTTTAAATGAATATTCTAGAAGATATCAGAGATTTACAAAGTGAGGGACCAGCGGGTACGAGGTATGGCAAGGTTAAAGGATTAAATAGATATTGCCGGTAGAAAGAATGCTAAACTAATTTAGTCCTATGACGAGAGCGAATACGTCTTTTATTTTTATAAATAGGATCTAACTATGAATTCCAAAATGAAAGAGATGAGAGAGAGAAAAGATAGTCAATGTATTCTGGCATGAGAAGAATATAACCGGACAGACATACAATGAGACGTAATAAACGATATAAAAATTATGTTGTTTTCATAGCTGTATTTTTAAATAATATGCATAAACATTTGCAATATAAACGAAGAGGTCAAGAGATAAAAGCAAAATACTTGTGATGTGAAGGTTGATACAATTAATTAAATAACATACTTTTAATTATATACATACTAGAGCTTTGGTTGCGGTTTCGCTCACTACATACATAGTTCAAAATTTGATCATCGATTTTTTTGTTAGGTTGGTACACATGTAATGGTCATATGTTGGCATTATCTGACAATTTAGATAAGTAGTTTGTTATTGACAACTGAAAAGGTTAGTCCAGTTTGGATGTGTTCTTCAATTTTGAAAAGAATATGTATTAAATTTTGCGTTAAAAATGGAATAAATTGCTCCAAGCCACTTGAAATGTTGACTGCGGCTAACGTCGAGGCCTCTTTGTATCAAAAAAGTGGTAGAAACTCTTTGCAAAGGCCAAGAAGACCTTGATGGCGATGAGCGTCCTGGAGTCGTACAGTGGATAAGGAACACTACAAGCAAATTACGACACGTTTGCGTGAAGCAATACGACTAGGGATAGCCGATACGAAGGGATAGGAATTGTGGAATGTCATGGACTCTGCATCACGATAATGGACTTACACTCCATTGCTTGCTCGTGATTTTTTGGCCAAACACAACACCCTGTGACTTTTTCCTATTACCAAAACTAAAAAGACTAACGAAAGGAAAGCGTTTTGCCACAATTAATGAGATAAAATCAGAATCGAAGAATGAGCTGATGGCCATACTGAAAAGCACATGTCAAAAGTGCATTGAGGATTAGAAGAAGCGTTTTCATAACTGCATTATATCTCAGAAGGGGTTACTTTGAACAGGACCACAATGGATATTGATGAATAAATAAAGCTTTTATAAATCATTATCATTTAGAAAAAAAACGTAAAACATTTCAAGCGTGGGTATTTTATTGAACATTTCAATAATTTGTATAACTAGTGATAAACATATTCTCTTAATCTAGTTACAAAAGGGGTCATAGAACACAATTAACATAGGTTACCGTACTCGAGACACGTTTACGAAACGAAGGCCGATCTCATACACGTGGGAATTAATTAAAAAAGCTAAGAAGATTTCTCATTACATCCATTTTTTTAATGAAGAAATGTAGCTAGCATTTGGGGATACTAATTAGAACGGACATGTCCACAAATAATAATCACTTTTAATAAGACAATGAACGAAAACAAAAATCAGGTTATATGGACAATTGTCTAGCCCAGGGCTGGGCAAATGGCGGTAGAATTTTGTCTGCCCTTAAGCATTGTATATATTATTATTTAAAACACAAATATTAGTTTTTCTACTAGATTTTTTTAACGAATTTTCATTTAAAGTTAATTACAGAAGCATATTTTTGAAGCAGTTCTTAATTTAATTAAAATTTAATCTTTAATCTTCTCAAAATGTACAATTTTCACCATCAAGTTAATTTAGTTATAATAATTTATTTTAGATTACTATGAGATATTCAAAAGCTATATACTTAAAATTAGAAAATGTGGGCCACATTGCAGATGAAAATTAGACTATCAAAATATTTGCCGCACAATCGGTACGACTGTAGCGCGTATTATTATCAGGAGTCACTAGTGTGCGAGTGAGAGATTGCTATTATATTTAGTACATTCGACGCTTTATATCAGAGATGTACAGATCTATTTGTCGGAGAACAAGAGAGAGAACGAAGCAGCATAAAGCACACCCTTGTGCTTTATGCTGCTTCGTTCTCTCTCGTTCGTTCGTAGGGTTCTCCACCGACATCGTTATTAAATGGATCCATTATTTCATTTCTTATTCTGTGGGCGTTCGTGGGTGATGTTGGTGCAATTAAACACTTTGTTAATTAACTCCGATTATAATGTCCAATCACTTAATGTTCCCGATATCAATTTATACAAACTCATTAACAATAATAGCTAGGAACGCGACAGTTTCAATAGTCGACCATTCCGGCCGACCACCGCTCGAGAACTGCCGAGAGACGGGCCGGACTGCCACTTATTGACTCTGCCCCCACGCCGAAACAAAGATGGCGCCAGCGTTCCACAGACTATTACACACGGACCACCGATCCACAGACACTTTTGCACTCCGACATATTTATTTTATATATTTATTTATTTATTCTTATAGCTGTGTGCTATAAGAATAAAAAAACATACAGATTTTGTAAGAAAACACTAACAAAATTTTAGATAAAGAGTGTACAAAAGCGATCTCCTCCAGACAACCTTGGAGATAGTAGTCCATGAAATTACTGGGTAAGTGCAATAGAACATCCTACTATAATTTCTACTACTAGAAATGCAAAATGAATATATACAATACACACATACATAGACATACATAGATATACATGTACATACACATATATTTAAATAATTACATAAACTACGCAATGTATTTACGTAAATCTCAATCATACATAAATATATGATTTAATAGATAAAATTCCTTCAAACGTCTCTTGAAGACAGTCAAGGACTCAGATTGTCTAATCAATCGTGGAAGATCGTTCCACAAATTCACAGCTTTAATTGTGACAAGGACAAGGTGTTAGGAAACCGCTCCCGTAAACGAAAACAGACGACAGCACTAATGCCATATTTAATGAAGGGACGAAAAAATTCGATCCTGATTAATAAACATTTTTAAAACTATTTATTAGCATTATTTACGCTCCATCGTCTTAATAGAGCTAAATAAAATGAAAGTGTCATAAAAACTAAATTACTAAAATAAAACCATCAATGAAACACAAAATTAAAAACACTTGGCGTCTCGTCCGGGTCAACGATCACGAGCTATACGCATTTTATTAGGAATATATTTTATGAAACTATCGTTTCATTTAGCTGTACTAATACGATGGGGCGTACATAATACTAATAAAACGTTTTAAAAATATGATATTTCGAATCAAGTAAGATTTTTTTCTTCCCATCATCAAAGGTGTCTTTAGTACTATCGTTTGTCTTTGTTTTCCGGAGCGGTCTCCTAACACCTTGTATAAAAATATTATTTATTTTAAAAGGCTTCATAGCTCAAATAATTCAAAGACTTCAAATAGAATCATTATATTTTCATATACGCTGTTCCCTGCGGTGTTACCTGCGTATTTCCGAACCCATTGGGATATGGGCACATCGGCTAATTAGTTTCTATAGAAACTATTTGTGTTTTATACATACAAGACAAGTAAAAGAAAAACTATAATTAATTGCCCATTACAAAAAAATAAAGACTTCCCATCATTAATTTTATTGATAGGCGATCAATCGAATTGCATGATGCAATTGAACTGTATAATAATATCATTATACCATTATTTATAACCCACTAATACGACACTAAAAGAATATAATAAAACGTTATTCCTGTGTTTCTACAGAAAAGCATTTGATTCCTTATCCCTAGCGAAACAAGGCGTAAATCCAAAATATATAAATATAATAAGGAATATATACTCAAAATGTCAAGAGAAAGTGCGGCTGGACCGAGAATGTTCCAGAATTTCCCACATTAAAAGGAGTCTGACAAGGAGACACACTATCACCAAAAAATTTTTAGCGGTGCTTGAATCTGTCTTCAGAAATCTGGACTGGGAAAATAGGGGAGTAAATATAGACGGACAGTTATTGAACCATCTACGTTTCGCAGACGATATAGTAGTATTTGCCAAAAATGCGACAAATATCGAACTCATGATCAACGAGCTGACAACGGAGAGTAAGAAAGTTGGACTATCACTAAATACGGCAAAAACAAAGATCATGACCAATGGAACACCCCAAGATGTAGACCAAAAGAAAATAGAGTATGTGAATGAGTACGTATACTTGGGGCAACTAGTATCATTCCATAATAACACAGGCAAAGAAATTCAACGAAGGAAACACTAGCTTGGAAAAATTATTGGGGAATGAAGGAAATAATGAAAAACGCCTCTGTCAATATAGGAGTTAGGAAAAAACAATTTGGAGACGACAGTGTTACCTTGCCAAACATATGGTTGCCAAACATGGTCATTAAGGAAAGACTTGCGATATGTCAACGAAAAATGGAAAGAAATATGCTGGGCATCAAACTGTCAGATCGAATGAACAATACAACCATAAGAAGCAAAACGAAAATAGTTGATATTGTAAGAATAAGACTTCTAAAATGGCAATGGGCAGGACATGTTTGCCGAAGTAAAAGTAAATGGACTAAGCGTCTGACCGAATGGCTGCCACGAGATGATAAGAGAAGAGTAGGAAGGCCTTTCAAAAGGTGGAGACATTTTTCATCAAAAAAGTGGCACGAACTAGACGCAAAGGGCTAGACAAAGAGAGACCTGGAAATGTTTGAGGCCTACGCCGTAGAGGCGACTACTACCCGCAGCTAGAATTTAGAAATAATCAACGCATAATAATTGTAAGTTTTGTTTAGAATAAGCTGACACCGACTCCAAATATAAGAATATGAAGAACACTATAAAAGAATACGCAATTATTTCTTATGTTTAGAGCATATTATAATATATTTGGAAGTTTGTTTTGAAGGCGGTTCTTTTTTTTATTTTTTTATTCATAGTGTTCAAGTAAACTAACAAATCTGTCTCAATGTTGTCTCAATGTCTAAAAACGTGTTGCAATGCAGCAACAAACGTAAGCTCATTGCTATTTGATTACAGACACTTATATTTTCTGCCATAAACCGCATCCTTACTGTAAGCCGTTGAGGAGTTCCATTGATCTTCATATTTAACAACGACAAGTACTAGATCATACCGAAGTTACAGTAGGCGTCTCAAATATCTGGATAGCTTATAGAAGATTCTGCCGAGTATCGTTGATTTGCTCCTAAGAGTTCCGTCACTTTGTCATGGATTCCATCATCAGAACCTAACCAAACTATCACAAAACAACCCTTGAAGTATATCCTTTCCAATAAAAAAAGAATCATCGAAATCGGTGGGCGTGATCTTGAGTTATTCGTCCATTTGTCGCGCACATGCTTACGCAAATTTAAGACTTATCCGGTTTTGTCATGGATGCCATCATCAGAACTGGATTAAAAAAAATGGGACCCTATGACGAACACCACCTTTCATTTAAAAAAAATCATCAAGATCAGTCCACCCAGTCGGGAGAAATGAGGTAACAAACATAAAAAAAAATACAGACGAATTGATAACCTCCCCCTTTTTTTGAAGTCGGTTTAAAAGCATTCTAGCTGAATTAATTCTTACGCAGCTAGAGATATATTTTAGTATAAGAGAATATATCATATTCTATTTATATCAGTTGTTTTTATGTAATCTGTATCATTTGTTAAAAGTATGTATATATATAATTTGGGTTTAGTAAAGTATGCCCTGACAATAAAACAATGTAAAGAAGTATATGAAGTCATATCTTAGTTAAGCGAAAAATTAATTAGTTGATATAACTCGCAAAACACAGTAATTAAATCAGATGAGTCACCTTAAAAGCTTACTTCACTCGTAATGTAATTAAATCACTCTTGTAGCAGTATATCGCCGCTTTAATTCAATTATGACACATCTCGAATAAGTATAAAGTCATGATCAATTTTAAGAACAATGTAGGAAATAAAATATTATTGTTTTAATGAAACTTTAGGGAGAATGTCGCTTTATGTTTGCGTTTTTGGTAAAATCATAAAATATACTTTATTCAAGAAGGTTCAAAAAGCACTTTTGAATCGTCAGTAGTTTTTCAGTTGGTAACAAATCTTTCACCGTTTCGAAAAGTTGATTCCGCTGAGAAGAAACCGATAGGAAACTCAGCGCCTACTCTATAAACTGTGGATTACCTCTGTGGTCTAGTTGTTAGCATGTTCGACTACGGACTTGAGGTCCTAGGTTCGAGTCCCGGGTCTGGCCACTTCTAAATCGATATTGAGTTGGCGGTGTGATCCACCCTTGTGCCTCGGAGAGCACGTTGAGCCATCAGTCGCCAGTATCGGATTCCCGTCACATCGGACACTACGAGAGTGAAGGAATAAACAGTTCGCTTGTGTACTATGCCTGCCAGTTCGCATTGGAGCAATGTGGTGGATCTGTGCTCTAAAACCCACTCTCATATGAGTGAGGAGGCCCATGCCCAGCAATTGGACGTTGATGGGCTTACTTGAAGTGATAATAATTTTAAGCGATACGATCTCTTGATGTCTCTCACGCACTGGCACGTGGAGGTTTTATTGGAAACCATAATTCCGGCTCCGTTTCTTAAGATCTCTTTGTAAATAATTTATCGTAGTTTGTTACTGCTGTCAGATTAACACTCGACTGTCTTTCAGCAGTGGAACGTTAATGGGATGCTATTTACCTACTTTAACTAAACATATTATGTTTCAGTGTGCAATTGGAGTCCAAACATTTCTATCGCTTAAATAATCTTCAACATTGTAATTTAGCTTTTGTAAATGAATGTTATCGACATATTTCTTAAAATTATGTTCAGGCAAATCCTAAACTGATTGCGGAATCTTATTAAAAATACTCAAACCGTAAAATGATTTCTGAACCTTTTTCACACTAAAATATGGCATTACAAGTTTGTTTTCATTTCTTGCATTAAAATTGTGTATTTCGCAATTTTCGCTTTGTAAGTGTATATTATTACGGATATATAATTGGCCTTATTTGAATTTATCTCTTAGATAACCACGATATCCTAATTAATACACGGCACGTATTGCTCTCTAATATAATATAAAAATGAATCACAAAATGTGTTGGTAAGCGCATAACTCAACAACGCCTTGGTCAATTTTGACAATTCTTTTTTTAAATGTTCATTGAAGTTCAAGGATGGTTTTTACAGCGAGAATCGTTCGAAAAATTGCAGAAGAAAACCCTAAAAACAGTCCCTTTTCTGTTTTCTACTAAAATATAAAGTTAATTTAATTTTGTTGCTTTATTGCTATTTAATAAAGTTCACAATAAATTACAAGTACTCACTGTTGTCTAAGCAATGTAGGTGTGTTCCTAACGTAAAAGCGTCAAATTGCACTTTATTACCGCTGCACAAAGTGAATTGAATAGTCACAACCCGACTAAATTAAATAGCTAAATTTGTACTGCTGTAATTACATTTCTAAAATCATTCATAAAACTGAAATCTGCCACATTGCAAATGTTTTTGACAGAACGAAGTCTGTCGGGTCTGCTAGTTTGTTATATAGATATAGTTTGCCTCATCATATAACATTATTCCGTAAAACATAATGCTATATCAAATTGTCAGGAGATGTTCTAGAGATGTCACAGTTAATTTGTTTTAATGAATTTTTATCGTCGTCGTCGTCGCTTCAACTGATGGACGTCCACTGCTGGACATAGGTAATGATGTCCACAAGGCCCGATCTTGTGCCGCCTGGCTCCAGCGGCTACCGGCGACCCTCTTTATGTCGTCGGTTCACCTCGTGGGAGGTCTCCCTGCACTGCGCCGCCCGGTGCGGGGTCGCCACTCCAGCGCCTTCGGGCCCCAACGTCCATCGGTCCGTCGGACTATGTGCCCCGCCCATTGCCACTTCAGGTTCGCGATTCGTAGGGCTATGTCG
>JACTOM010000929.1:21767938-21797080 GCA_015832385.1 Elymnias hypermnestra
AAAGGGTCACAGCAGGAGTGCAAAAATTACCGCGGTATCAGCCTTCTTAGTGTCGTCGGCAAATTGTATGCAAAGATATTAATTGAAAGGGTGATTAATGAAACTGATGGGAAAATATGGGACGTGCAAGCGGGATTTAGAAGAGGAATGGGATGTACGGATCAGGTCTTTTCTTTACGGTGCTTAACTGAAAAATGTTTGGCTAAACACCAAAAAGTTTATTGCGCGTTCGTAGATTTAGAAAAGGCCTATGATCGAGTGGTGAGGAATGAGCTGTGGTCAACGTTATCTACGTATGGGGTGAGCGGTTGTCTGATCCAAGCATTGAAGTCTCTCTATGAGGGTTCTAGTGCCTGTGTCAGAATAAACGGAGCGTACACGGAGTGGTTTCCTGTCGAAAGAGGTGTTCGACAGGGATGTGTTGCGTCACCATGGCTGTTCAACCTTTTCATGGATAAATGTTTGACAGATTTAAAAGAATGTATGTATGGGTTAAGAATGAATGAATTACTCATCAAATGTTTACTCTACGCTGATGATCAAGTAATACTTGCGTCATCCGCTAACGAGCTTCAGGAGATGCTAAATATTATGAATGAAGCTTTGAAAGGGAAAGGAATGAAAGTGAATGTAAGCAAAACGAAAGTTATGGTTTTTGAACGAGATGAATCTATGATGAATGGCAATATTTTGATAAATGGGGAACAAGTGGAAGAGGTAAAAAAATTTGTATACTTGGGATCTAAATTTACAAAAGATGGAACATGTAAAAGTGATATTGAAAAAAGAGTGAATGCAGCAAATATGGTAAATGTTACACTGCACGCCTTTATGAATAGCCAGATGGTGCTTAAAGGACCAGACTGGCTGTGCATGCAGAGGAGTGTTGGTGCCAACACTTATGTATGGTAGTGAAAGTTGGGTATGGCAGAAGAATCACAAAAGTAAAATAAATGCGGTAGAGATGAGAGTGTTGAGAAGCATGAGTGGATTAAAACTGAGTGACAGAGTAAGAAATAGTGTGATAAGAGAACGTTGTGGTATAAAAGAAGACGTAGTGACTAAAATCGATAAAGGTGTGCTTAGAGGGTTTGGGCTTGTAGAGAGAATGAGTAAAAGGAGATTGACAAAAAGGATTTATGAGTCAAGAGTGAATGCGAAAGATGGAAGGGGAAGACCAAGGCGAACGTTCCTGGACCAAATCCAGGACATTTTAAATAACGGCCAGGTCAAGAGTACTCTAAACCGACGAACTTGTATGAAAGGTTTAAAGAGAATGAATGAAGCGAAGGAGATATGCGAGGATAGTGACAAATGGAAGGACGTTGTCTCTGCCTACCCCTATGGGAATTAGGCATGATGCTATGTATTATGGAAACAATCGTAATGGAGATTTTACGTAGCGAAACGAATACATATGCCGAATTTGAAGTCAATAACGGTGAAGAGTTTGTGAGATTGCGCAGTAAGTGATCAATTTCCGCTTATATACTACCCATGGGATTATGGGAAACCCATTGTCATTGTGATTTACAATATGGGTCAATCATATTTCAATTACATTCATAAAATCAGGAGTGTAGTGCAATTAAGGTGTATTTCCATAAAATGGCGTATAATAGTAAATTGTTTACTTGAAATGTCATAAGTTAATTGATTAAAAGGTCAATATATAAAACAAAAGGAAATACACAGGTGTTTTTATACTTTAGGCAGACAAAAGAAGCTGTCACCTCATATTTTCGCCTCATGTATGTATAGAAATCTTAGTCTTGGAGGAACACTGTTTAATAAACGAAATGTTATTATCTATGATGAAATTATACACAGTAACTAACCTGGATCCTCCAGCGCCGGCGAGGGACAGCAGCGAAGAGCAACGGGAGCAAACGGAAGGTGCTCGCAGTCGATTGTGTGCCCTTATCGGCTCTGGAGCTTTCTCCCTGTCCGTAAGAGCGAGGACTGTCGAACATTTCCTGAGACCTGACAACAAGAAAAAAATGTGATTTATAAAATCTCAATTTATAAATTCGCGGACAAAATACAGATGATTTTTTTTTCCATTTCGAATACAGATGGCTTTAATATAACATTAGTCACTGGCTCCTAAACTAGATTTAACTATGCTTCAGGACACCCACACTAACTATAGCTAATTACAAGAAGAAAACCAAGTACATTGGAACCTGGTTAATTGGTATCTCAAAGGACCAAGAATGTTGTGGGTTTCAATTAATATTTCCTAATAGGCATGTTTAAAATTATAGTTGTATAATCTAACGCTGACTGCCTCATTCGTCTAGTGGTTAGCATGTTCGACTGCAAACATGAGGTCTTGGATTCGAGTCCCGGGTCGGGCCAATTCAAAAATCAATATTGAGTTTTTTATTAAAATTTTCTTAGGAAGTTGGGGAGTTGGCGGTGTGATTCACCCCCGTGCCTCGGCGAGCACGTTAAGCCGTCGGTCCTGTGCCTGATCCCTCTCCAATCGTTTCGGATTTCCGTCACATCGGTCTATGATAGTGAAGGAATAGAGAGTGCACTTGTGTGCTATGCCTGTCAATCCGCAGTGGAGCAGCGTGGTGGGTCTATGCTCTAAAAACCCTCTTTCATATAAGTGTGGCGGCCTGTGTCTAGCACTGGGCCGCTAATGGGCTGCAACCTTCCTTACGTTACTCTGCTGATCGTATTCTTTGGAGTTTATCTTTTCCATCAATACTCTGAGACCGAATTTTCTCGTTGTTTTGAATAATTCAACAAAGGGTTAACTTTGGTATGCTATGCCCCCTAAACAGTTCGTCACGCGACTTTCCACAATCATAATCTTATAGAAGTTTAAATTTTTCAGTTTGGGCATTTTGTACACTTTTACTCCCTTGTTTTGAGTTCAAAACCTGAAATGGTAATGACAAACAAAGCGTGTGCGAAAGACAGTCTAATGTTTATAAACAAGTGTCAAAACCTGTCTCAACCCGATTAATTTCTCATTTATAGAGATAATTGAGTTACAGAGTCCCAATTATAAAGGTAAACATCGAATAAATCCTAGAAATCAGATCTCATTTAACCAGGTTCGAAAGGTCCAATGACAAATTACCGGGACCTCATTGCAACTCTCAATAATAGAGGATTCTCATTTATCTAAGAAATTAACAAAATAATAAAGTAAATAAAAGAGGAAACTTAATTAATTTAAACTTATTATGACTAGTTAACACTTTGACTGCCGCGAGGGGTCAACATGACCGAGTACTATATTTCAGTCTGTTGGATCTCTCGTTTAAGATAACCAATCACAATTACCTATATACATTAGTGTACACTGGTAATTGTGATTGGTTATCTTATACGAGCGATCCGACAGACTCTAGTATTAGTACTAGTAAACTACAAGCCCATGCAAAAAATTAACCAGTGAAATGAACCAACGTCAATAACGCTTAGAAGGCTATATCATGAAATAACTTTGGGCGCTTAAAAAAAATTAAAAATTAAAAAATTAAAAATAAATAAGTAAAAAAAAATATTTGGGCGCTGTGTCGTCATTTCTGAGCGGTATAGGTGAGTAAACGAGTGAATAATTCTTTTTTTATAATAATATTTTTATATGGCTATAAGGTACAACGTAATAACAACATTACAACATTATATAAAAAAGTTGCCGTACATAAATATATGATCTGTCAGCATTAATAACTCGGTAAATCCTGAAATGTAGATAATTGCTGTAAAATGTTATTAAATGTTATTAAATTTTACGTTCTACCTCATAGGCGTACATTATAAATGGTAACAAATAAAAATATTACGATATAAAAATAATTATTGGCTCAAAGTTATTTTATGAGTAACAGCTGTCTAAGTGTTATTCAATATTCACGTTGGTTGATTTCACTGGTTATTTTGTTCCGTGAGCTTATAATCTATAGTAATAAGTCCAACACATATTGGACTATTGTTAAATAATAATTTTAAATATCTTTTTTTTTTCAGCTGCGTTGTATCTATATGCAAGTGTTTAGCCCTTAAGCTACAGTAAATAAAAACACAGCTTTACGCCTTTCCGCGGACATGTTAATATATTTTATAACTTTTGCACTATACTATGTAAAGGACACATTTTTGCGAATAAACATCTTGACGGTCACGTTGACCTCTCTCGGCTGTCAAAGCGTTAAGCACATGTGCATGTTGCAAAAGCGAATTGTTACATATGAGTGGGTGTGTGTGTTTGCGCGCGTTAATGTATTGGCAGTTACCTGGTATGCGTTGTTTGTTGGTGAATGTAGAATATAAATGTGAGGTTTGATTATTAATTTATCTTCTCAGTCGAACCATGGTCGTGTTCCTCTAAGAATGTATTTAGCAATGTCTTTAAGTTAATGTCATTGAGCTTTATATTTCTAGTTTTAGGAAAATGACTGATTAATTGAACAAACAAAGAAAACACAAGAAATTGTTTTACGCACTCCTACTACGAAAAAAGAGTGTGGGACTCGCTAGCTTAGAAATAATACGAGAGGTGTCAGAGGCTCCCTTGCACATTCGCCTTGCCATTTCCAGATGCAACAAACACAGGGGGTTTACAGTGAGGAGAGGTATTCAAAACGAAGCCTACTGTCACTCGGCCTCCTTCTTCGAAGAAGCGGGGCATCAACAGCACCTTCCCACTTGGTAATAAAAGATCACTGATGTCAAACTAAATCAATATATTCTTTATCGTAACTAGCGGCAATAGTAGATTCGCTTGGATAATGTAAGTAAGAAGAAGCTCATCACACAGCTGGGAACAGGCCTCCACACTCACAGGAGAGAGGATTGTTAGGGCATAAATCCTAGTTGCACTCAGGGTAGTGTGGTAAGAGTATATTATATCTACATAAATTGGCTGTCGTAGAATGAGACCAGCTCGATGCGAAGAAAACATATATGCTCATGGTAGTTGCTTTTGCGGTAACTATAGGAGTTATCGCAAAAGAAATGACGGCAATTAATATCTTAGGAGATATTCATTTCATTTACAAAGATCATAATAATGTGACGTTTTTAGTAGGAATAATTCTGTATAACTTACCGAATTGTATGCGACTACTTGGTTAGAACATTAAATGAGCTAAGTAAGCTATCATTAAAAGATATATGTCACCTGAGACATTTTTCTACATTAATAATAGAGGAAAAGGCAACATTTTCGTTGAAAGCTCCAAGGCGGCTTGACTTTTTGCGATAATTATCATTACATTTCTAACAATTTATACAAAATCTTGACCTAAATCTTCCTCATGAATCAATCTATGTATTGGTGAACACCGTATTAAAATCCGTTCAGCAGTTTTTGTATTTATCGCCATTAAACAGATTAATAGAAGCGGCTGAAGGTCTTGTTTAATAATATAGAAGAAAAGCTTATAAACATTCGCAGTGCATTTTAAGCCACAATTCTCATCTCTACCAACATTCACTTCTAATAAAACAAAGTAATGAGATCAAAGACCTTGTAAATATGTTTTTCATCAAAGAGGATCGTTACAAATGACTATCTCCGAACAAAGTATCAACCATTAGGCTAATAACTCTTTTCATAGTAAACAACGGCTACATTCTAATACCTAGTAAAGCCTCTGGGATTATAATGTCAACGAAAAAATTCATAGCATTAGGCTTCTACCTATCAGGCATAGAGATTTTTATCACTTTGCCCTCTGGCTACTAGTTAGCTATATCCTGCAGGTTTACTTCTCGATCTTCTGGTAAAGTGAAAGGTGTCATTACGCTAAATTTGAAGTCGATGGAGTGTATTGTTTAAGAGAAATTATAATTTTAATTGCCTGCCTCATTGGTCTAGTGGTTAGCATGTTCGACTACAGACATGAGGTCCTGGGTTCGAGTCCCGGGTCGGGCCAATTCAACAAATCACCCGTGCCCCGTAGAGCACGTTAAACCCTCGCTCTCCTATGAGTGAGGCCTGTGCCCAGCAGTGGGACGCTAATGGGCTGCTATTACTATAATTTTAATTTGTTAATGTGGGGGACTAAAAATTACCAATCTACTTAAAATTTAATAAATAATCAAGCATTTTCATATACGCAAAATTTTATCGATGTCAAATTTGGTAAATGATGAAATGGTTTTCTATGTATATTCATTGGTATGCTAAACTTGGTATTTTGAAGTTCTTTAAGTTGAGGGTAAAACTTTTATGGATGCAACGCGTGATTAGCGTCACGAATTTGTGCAGCGCTTTTTATGCTTATTCATTTGAAGGTTAGGTATTTAATAATTTATTATAATACTACTTTCATAAAATATTAAATAGAAATATGTCGGAAATTCTCTTTTCTACTAAACTCCAAAACAAAATTTGAATAATAATTTCTAATATTAACAAAAACACATGGCATTTTTAGTTACAACTAGCTGTACCCGCGACTTCGTCCGCATGGAATAGCGTTTTTGGGTAGCATTTTTAATAATTAATTAAAAAGAATCTATTCACTTTTAAATTTAATAAGATTTCTGTATGACTTTTAATTTCTAAACGAGGGAACGAACTTCAAATGTTTGACAGGCGGGATAAGGTTTCTAAGGGAAATTGTCGTTTTTACTATATTCCAAGCATTTTTTTTATGTTTACTCACCATTTAAACCTTCCCTGGACTTCAAAATCACAAATAATTCAAAATCAAAATTAGCCAAATCAGTCCAGCCGNTAATGAGATCAAAGACCTTGTAAATATGTTTTTCATCAAAGAGGATCGTTACAAATGACTATCTCCGAACAAAGTATCAACCATTAGGCTAATAACTCTTTTCATAGTAAACAACGGCTACATTCTAATACCTAGTAAAGCCTCTGGGATTATAATGTCAACGAAAAAATTCATAGCATTAGGCTTCTACCTATCAGGCATAGAGATTTTTATCACTTTGCCCTCTGGCTACTAGTTAGCTATATCCTGCAGGTTTACTTCTCGATCTTCTGGTAAAGTGAAAGGTGTCATTACGCTAAATTTGAAGTCGATGGAGTGTATTGTTTAAGAGAAATTATAATTTTAATTGCCTGCCTCATTGGTCTAGTGGTTAGCATGTTCGACTACAGACATGAGGTCCTGGGTTCGAGTCCCGGGTCGGGCCAATTCAACAAAACACCCGTGCCTCGAAGAGCATGTTAAGCCGTCGGTCCTGCGCCTGATGTCTCTCCGATCGTTTCGGATTTCCGTCACATCGGTCTATAAGAGTGAAGGAATAGAGAGTGCACTTGTGTACTATGCCTGCCAATCCGCAGTGGAGCAGCGTCGTGGGTCTGTGCTCTAAAAACCCTCGCTCTCCTATGAGTGAGGCCTGTGCACAGCAGTGGGACGTTAATGGGCTGCTATTACTACTATAATTTTTATTCGTTAATGTGTGGGACTAAAAATTACCAATCTACTTAAAATTAAAAAAATAATTAACCATTTTCATTGGTATGTTAAATGATAAATAATAGTCAATTACTGATATTTTGAAGTGGAACTTCTTTAAGTTGAGGGTAAAACTTTTATGGATGAAACGCGTGATTAGCGTTACGAATTTGTGCAGCGTTTTTATGCTAATTCATTTGAAGGTTAGGCAGTTTTAATATTAACTAATAAGATGTACCATTTTCCACTCGTCATTTAATCATTTATTATAATAATAGTTTCATAAAATATAAAATAACAATATGTCGGAAATTCTCTTTTCTACTAAGCTCCAAAACAAAATTTGAATAATAATTTCTAATATTGACAAAAAGACGTGGCATTTTTATTTACAACTAGCTGTACCCGCGACTTCGTCCGCATGGAATAGCGTTTTTGGGTAGCATTTTTAATAATTAATTAAAAAGAATCTATTCAATTTCAAATTTAATTAGATTTCTGTATGACTTTTAATTTCTAAACGAGGGAACGACCTTCAAATGTTTGACAGGCGGGATAAGGTTTCTAAGATAAATTGTCGTTTTTACTATATTCCAAGCATTTTTTTTATGTTTACTCACCATTTAAACCCTCCCTGGACTTCCACAAATATTTCAAAACCAAAATTAGCCAAATCAGTCCAGCCGTTCACGAGTTTTAGCGAGACTAACGAACAGCAATTGATTTGTACATATACATAGATTCATCATTTACTATTTCAATAAATTTACTTGTATTAATTTTCGACATTTATATATATTACTTGTATTTTAATGACAATTAAACTCCTAACACACCTCCCTTTTTTCCTCCCTCTAAGTTTGGGAAATCTAATGTTTTAGATTTGTTTAAACAAGACTTAAACATTAGTTTGCCAAAGAAGTTCCACTTCTGTCATGTGTGCTTTGTTGTCCCCTAAACTATTTTGATACAGCAAAATGAAATTACAATATTTTCATAATTTTAAATACATGAAGTATCAATCAGGTATTTAATTTAAATTGTTATTATAATACATATATACATTATTGACAAAATAACGTCCTATTACAAAAACATATAATTAATTATTATATAACTTAAATATACAATTAACCATGATAACATTTTATCGAACCTATATATCCACACATTTATTATTTATGTTAAATACATAAATAATAAATATGTGAATACACTCTAAATATTCCATTGGCAAAATTTAATGACGCAGTTTATCATCGTCGGTGTAAAAAGCTTACAATAATGGATCATAAACGAGGATTACTACAATTACAACGCTGTGATAGCTTTTTGGAAAGTTAAACCACATGCAAGTGAAAGCAGCGCAGTGCGCTCGTATTATATTGTTTTGGATCTCTGTTGCTCAGACTGGTTTGGAGACGATACTAAAGGTGAAATAAATGTAATTTTTTATCAGACTAGCTAATCTAGTAACAGGTTATATATCTCTGAAGGTTTTTTACGTAGCAAACTTCGCTTAACAGCATTGCTTTGCAGGCTATTAACATTTTAAAGCACAGGCCTTATTGCAGAATTGCTCGCGGGAAATTTAAAGGTACGTGATGTTTTCCATTAGCGAAAAGCACAATAATGAGTTAATGTTGCCACTATAGGTCATTATGGTTCTTTTTGATTACAAGTAGTAAGCAAGTAGCAGCCCATTAACGAGAGAGGGTTTTTAAAGCATAGACCCACCACGCTGTTCCACTGCGGATTGGTAGGCATAGTACACAAGTGTACTCTCTATTCCTTTCTCTTTCTCTCTTTCTCTTTCTTCTCTCATAGTCCGACGTGACGACAATCNGAATTAGCCCGACCCGGGACTCGAACCCAAGACTGTATGTAGTCGAACATGCTAACCACTAGACCAATGAGGCAGTTAAGTATTTAAATGCAAGAGTATGTAAACAACACTACGACATTGAAGATCTTCAACTAGTCATTGTGAACCTTGTAATTTGAAATTTTATTTTGGTTAGGGGGCGGTGCCACCAGGCTCTGATTCAAAAGTGGAAGGAGGACCTCAGGTCCCCAGTTGCGGGCGTGGCCACTGCGGGGGCGATCCATCCTCACCAGGAGCAATGGCTTTCCAGGAGGCACGGGACGCTTTTCTACAGACTGGTGCAGGTTTTGGCATGGCTGCATTGGAAAGATCCTGCACCAAATTGGCCGAGAGGAGTCGCCTGCTTGCCACGAGTATGGTGCAGCTATCGACTCAGCACATCACACTGTGGCAGAATGGGCAAACTGGGGACCTCAGCGAAACCGCTTGGTGGCGCTGTTCGGCGGGGAACTCTCGCTTGAAAGCATTGTAGGCGCGATGCTGTCAAGTGAGAGATGTTGGGCGGAAGTGGTCCTCTTCAGCGAGACTGTAATCTCGCTAAAGGAGACCCGCGAGCGAGATAGAGATAATGCAGTAGATGCTCCCACCTCCATGAATCCTCAGTCGGACTCATCTGAGGCACCAGAGAAGTATGCGCAAGCTGAACCTCTAGTGTTTACGGATGAAGAGGTTTTCACTGGGTTTTAGAGGATATTGCGAGGTGTCCTCCCTCGCTGAGTCCCACACTCCTGACCCATTCAGATCGAGGTAAGTGCGCAAAAGCATTTCCCACCTCAAAAAAGGGGCCAGGCCAGCAACGCACAATGATGACTCACTGCATTCTTAACGCGAACGAAATGTAGTCCCATTGCGTCTACCAGTACACAGCTAGAACAATTAGAAAATGCTCTATGCAAAATTTGCTTTGCTGGTAATATCAAACCAGGGAGCCTGTAGAATTTATTATAATATCAAAAAAGTGATATAAAAAAATAGACAATATCTGCAGTATTTCGCACGAACTTCTTTAACTAATTAGGAATTGATGTGCTTCACTTATTGTATCGATGTTTGGCAAAAAGCACAGTAAATATGTAAATAATGCTTTGGAATATTGAATTTCAAAGAATACTTTGATTCTTGTTTTCATTTCTTTTTGATATTTGACATTGACAACACACAATTTCTGATCGCAACTATAAAAATTAAAATGAAACTTCATGTGCCCTTATAAACCGACGTAAAGGTATTCTGATTAGAAATTCTTTAAGTTCCGATTAAGTTTTGACCACATTTTGTACTAAAGTTGAAACATTCTGCACAATTATCATTCGGCTGTTTTTATTTATTGATTTTGACGAAATTCGCCGGATCAACTAGTACGAGATATAAATTATAATTGAGCAAATATATTTTCATAAAGTGTACACTAACCAGCCACTAACCATAAATTATTAATTCAACATAACCAACAAAAAATTCTAAAACTGAGTCATCAACTTTAATAATCTAGAAAAATGCCGAAACTGATTTCATCCGACTTGAGTTTATTATAAAAAAATCATTAAAATACATGTGTCATTATATGCGTAGTTCTCAGGAATTTGCGAAAATCGCGTCCATACTCAGTGTTATATATTATTAACGTTGTATTATTATAGAATTTCACTAGTTTTGATCATTACTTATATTAAAAACACTGCATTTAACAGTACATACATAGCATAACGCCTCATTCCCATAGGGGTAGACAAAGACCACGTCCTTCCACTTTGTCACGGCCCTTGCATATCTCCTTCGCTTCTTTCATTCTCATTAACCTTTCATACAAGTTCGTCGGTTTAGAGTACTCTTGACTTGATCCAAGAACTGTCCCATTCACTCTTGATTCATAAATCCTTTTTGTCACGTCTCCTTTCATTCATTCTCTCTACCTGCCCAAACCATCTAAGCATACCTTTCTCAATTTTAGTCACTACATCTTCTTTTATACCACAACGTTCTCTTATCACACTATTTCTTACTCTGTCACTCAGTTTAAATCCACTCATACTTCTCAACGCTCTCATCTCTACCGGATTTATTTTACTTTTGTGATTCTTCTGCCATACCCAACTTTCACTACCATACATAAGGGTTGGCACCAACACTCCTGCATGCACAGCCAGTCTAGCTATTTGAGACACCGTCTGGCCCTTTGAGACACCATCTGTCTAGTCATAAAGGCGCGCAGGGCACCATTTACCATATTTCCTGCATTCATTCTCCTTTCAATATCACTTTAACATGTTCCATCTTTTGTAAATTTAGATCCCAGGTATACAAATTCTTTCACCTCTTCCACTTATTCCCCATCTATCAAAATATTGCCATTCGTCATAGATTCATCTCTTTCAAAAATCATAACTTTCATTTTGTTTACATTCACTTTCATTCCTTTCCCTTTCAAAGCTTTATTCATAATATTTATCATCTCCTAACTTTAACAGTACCCTTTTACCCTTTTCATTAGGTATCGAGTAAGAAATTAGTAGAAAATTTCAATTTTATTTGGGTCCCAAAAAAAGGAATCATTTCGATTGTACTTTTAAATCGGATCGTAGGTTGCCGCGTTTATAAATTTTTTACAGTTGGCAGCATTGTCAATGAAGTCATACTATCATTGATACAAGGCGCGAAGTGATGTGTTGTTCTGAAATGGTTTGAAATTAATTATTCAAATATTACATTTTAATATCTCATTCCCTCACACCATTTGAATATAAGGTAATTATTTTATTTGTAATAATCATGTTTTGAGGAGTAAAAATTTTGCCTTAAATGGGAATTTAATTTGAGGTTATATTTGACCAGTTTTTGTAGGTTATGTTTTATATTATCATTTCCTCACTATTATATTAATGAGGGAATGGGAATTTGTGAGGGAATCACCACTTTATTTTCATTTCAAACAAGAAAAGCTGGGGAACACATAGTCAGCTGGGATAAGTTACTTGTGTACTATATAAAATTGGCAGTTGTTGCAAATTATATTATTCTAAGTAATTTTTCGCAAATTTGTGAGAACTACTCACACACACACACCATAGACGTCGACACATTTTTTTCATTTATTTTAAACGGTACTTTATCCTATAAACATAATTATTACAACGAAACATACTTTACCGGATAGTAAATTTTCAAATCCTTTAGCAATTAGCATTGGTAGCAACGGTTGCTACAACACTTTTGAATCGTCAGTGATAGCTTCTTCTATATATTATATCTAATGATGATGATATTTTAGAACGACTTTGAATCTAAAGTTACGAGGATTCCTTCACGTCCTGTTTAGCGAAGAGCCTTCATAAAACTCAGTCAGATGTCAGTTTTTATGTCATCATCATTACCATGTAATATCGATTAGAGCAATTCATTCACTCCTACGCTTTTTTGTTGTCTAAATACCACTGATCACAATGATCATTCACTTATATTATTGTTGACAGGTTACCGCTTCACTATAATATCAACAAATGGTAAGTGTTGATACAGTCCAAGATAATATCGCACTTATCTGGTAAGAAGTAATTCACCTCAAGATTGTACATATGTATAATCATTTGCTTGTCTTCACGTATTTGTTGGTAAGGCAACTAGCCTCGACTGAAGTTTCTAATTAATACAGACTAGTGCTGTTGGAAATGGAACCTGGAACCTCTGCTAGTGAGGCGAGTATTAGCATAATTTCGTGTTTACTTGTTTACTTACTACGCTTCACATAACCTAGAATTGGGTCCGGGATATGAAGATTGTTTGATTGTTTTCCTAACGCCAGGGTTATCTGGAAGAGATCGCTAAGGTGCGATAAGCCCTCCCAGTAGCATACTAAATACAATGCAAACTTAACAAAACGAAGCTCGATTTAGTCGATTAAACAAATTTTTCGTTGAATTGTCCATAAGAATCAGGGTAACTAATATATTTTTTTTAGAGTCGCTCACTAATTTGCAGGTTAGGTAATACTAATCTCAAACTCTTCATTACTATAATACATACTTTGAACTTGACTTAAAACACAATACTATCGTTGATACAAACTAAGAACTGTCTCTAGCCGAATATTGCTTCATTCCCCTGTACTACCCCTCTAATACCAAACACCCCACTCAAAAATAATTAAGTCCACCAATCACAGTCTTAGTGTTTAAACACGACGACTGAATTTCCGGACTGTGTTAAACGGGATGTAGTGTATGTAAACGTTTCACTGATATAATTATAAAGACCTCAGCATAATAAACAAATATAGTAATTTAATGGCAAAGCACAAATAAAATAATCATGATCGCTAACAATTTACATTACGATTTTCATAACGAATTTTTCACCTTAACGAATTTTGGTCTGTATAACGTTACCATCAATATAAACCTTAATGCCATATCCAGTCCCGACAGGTTTCGACACGTTTTTTTTCGTGTGATGGAAAATAATGCAAAAATGTGTTATCATTTATAAGAAGTTGTTCGCAATAACAAGATGAGTACGTAATTTTGAAGTTCATCAAGTTCTAGACCAACCTTACCTCAATATAAAAAGCTTTAGTTTAAAGAATTATTTATTTAGTTAAATGTATCAAATCTGCACTGTATTGAGTAATTGTACATCTATTTTTGCGTGGTGTTCAATAAAGAATATCTATATTATAAAAATGAGTCGCAAAATGTGTTGGTAAGCGCATAACTCAACAACGCCTGGGTGAATTATGACAATTCTTTTTTTTAAATGTTCGTTGGAAGTCCAAGGGTGGTTTTTACGGCGAGGAAAGTTCGTATAATTGCAGAGGAAAACCCTGAAACCAGCCCTTTTCTCTTTCCCATACAAACGTTTTCTAACTAAAATGTAGAGTCAATTTGACCTTTATTGCTATTGAATAAAGTTCTTAATAAATTACAACTACTCACTGTTGTCTAAGCAATGTAGACGTGTTCCTAACGTCAAAGAATCAATTTTCACTTTATTACCGCTGCCCAAAGTTCAAAATCAATTGAATAGTCACAAAATGTAAGAGCTATAAATATTTAGTACTGCTGTAATTTCATTTCGAAAATCATTCGTAAAGCTGAAGTCTGCCACATTCCAAATCTTTTTGACAGAACGAAGTCTCATTCAATACGCCAGCGAGCTTGAAGAGATGAGATACTTTATTTCCCGCTCCCTAATAAATGCTTAATCATGAATAGACTGAGAACTATACATAAATTTGCATTTGCGATTGTAATGGTGCTGTTTAAAAATTATAAACATTTACTAACATTTGATCGCAATGTTAAAAATGTTTTTATATTAGATAAAATTGATAAACATTTCTATACAAAATTGTTATTAAACATTTCTATCAGTGTAGGAGCACTCAAAACATGTAACAATTTCTAACATGATGCAACATATGAATGTTTGTAAACATTTTTAAACAGCTGTGTGGCAGCAACATTGCTTGTCAAGAATATAAAGTTCTTACCTTCTAGTAAGGGTTGCGGTTGAGATAAAACCGAGTCTCTCGAGGCAGCTCGTCTCACGGGCTTAGCAGGCCTTGCTAAGGACTTAAGCCCTCCGCTTAGGATAAGTTCGAGGGCTCGCCGACCACCTGGCCCATTCGCGCCTGCTCCCATCTGTATTAAGGAAAAAGAAAATTAAATAACGACCCACAACACAGGACACAAGTATCATTCAAAGACGATTATAAAGAGGAAACATTTGTGTTTTTGTATGTATGTATATCCGAATTCAAAAGCTGCATTTTTTGCTAAGTGATATAGGCTTTATTAGTCTCTAAGAATTAGTAGGAATCCCTAATACAAGTACATTAATGTAAGTTAAGGTGTGAAAAAATCACTCATAGTATTGGCTGCGGAAACTATTGATGGTAGAACAAATAAATGATTTATAGAAGGTATTAATATCTATAAAACGTTACCATATGTCCAACTACTGTAGTTATAACATTGTAACTACTTTCTGCATAATCAAACCACCTTTTTGAATTATAAAAATCGGACATTCAATTCAAAAGATATATAGAAACCGTAAGATGCCGTATAGAAACCGTAAGAAGTAATTGCCTCTTACCAGGTTTACCTTGTTTTCATTTATCATTCAAGCGATAACTTGCAAGCATTATAAAAATAACCTTTATTTTACCTACCATAACTGTGTGACTTTTCGAATTTCGTGATAGAAAGAACAGAATACAATTATAAAATTACTGAAATAAATTGTGACTGCTTAAATTATAATGAGAAAAATCAAAACTAACTTAAACAAAGCAGATAGCGTTACGTTATTGTCCTCTATCTCCATAAGGCAGGCCGGTTCTAAGTAAACCACCGAACGGTGTATTTACAATCTAAATACAATAACAGACGATCCCAACTGTAAACTTTCGCGTACACAATGAATATTCATAAACAGATCAATACAATGTACTCGAGTGGAACCGTACTGCGAACTTTACAAAATTTTGCATTTGCGGTTATATTGGTGCTACCACACTGCTGTTTCAAAATGTTTGTAAACATTAGTAAACATTCATTAACAAAAAATTTATCACAATGTTATAAAACGTTTTCATGATAGGTAATGTTAGAAAACTTTTGTAAACAAAATGGGTAGTTAACAATTTGTAACAAATAAGACTATTTGATATCATTTGTTAGTAAACATGTATGCAGATGATAGCAGCGTATGCGAAGAGGGAGGGTAAACGTAAACCCAAACTGCACCACAACAGTTCTTGTAAAATACACAAGAGTATAAAATTTATTGATAGAAATAAACCACTTTTCTTGCTGACATGATAGCACTTAGCTGTGATGATAAGAGCTTATAGAGATGGAAGGATCATTTTGAAANAACACGTGATGGTAAGTGATGATACTGTTAAGATGTTGGCGCGCTAACCTAGCAATTATACCTCTCATGGTTTCTAGACACCATAGTACCGGAACATAAATCGCGCTGCTTGACGCTACGTCTTCGCGGGTAGGATCTCCATAAGTCCAGAACTGAGACAAATTAGATAATACAATTTCCTAAATTCGCCCTATCAGTGAATAAACCAGGGGTCTATACTAGCAAAGCGAGTACTCGAACCACTACGTCAGCAAGGAAACCATCTAACGTTAAACAAAATTCGCTCATAGATGTTTACAGGATCAATATAACTTGAGGGACTCGCTGAGGCAGTGGGTCGGGTACTAGTTCCGCTACCAGCGGTATAGATCTAGGTTCCCGGCAGGATAAATTGAAGAATTAAAAAAAGTATTTTCTAATTTGTCCAAGTGTGGACTGATAAGTGCCAACTAAAAACCTCTTATCAGGTTAGTGCGATTTCATCTTAGATTATTTACCATTACTATCATGCGAGATATGAGAGCATTGAGAAGTATGAGTGGATTGAAACTGAGTGACAAAGCAAGAAATAGTGTGATAAGAGAAAGATGTGACTAAAATTGAGAAAGGTTGCTTAGATGGTTTGGGAATGTAGAGAGAATGAATGAAAGGAGACAAAGAGGATTTATGAGTCAAGACTGAATGCGAAAGTTGGAAGGGGAAGACCAAGGCGAACGTTCCTGGATCAAATCCAGGACATTTTAAATAAGGGCCAACTCAAGATTATTAAGGTCTTAAAATAAAATGAATGCGGTAGAGATGAGAGCGTTGAGAAGTATGAGTGGATTGAAACTGAGTGACAAAGTAAGATATAATGTATTAAGAGAACGCTGTGGTATAAAAAAAGATATAATGACTGAAATTGAGAAAGGTATGCTTAGATGTTTGTAGATGGTCATGTAGAGAGAATGAATGGAAGGAGACTGACAAATATGATTTATGAGTCAAGACTGAATGGGAAAGTTGGAAGGGGAAGATCAAGGCAAACGTTTTATTACGTTTAAGTATGTCCTATTTCCCTTGCCGGGTCTTCGAGTGCTTTAAATGAGAACACAATAGATGAAGTTTATATCGCATTTATGTAAGTATATTGTGAGGCTTGCACCCTCAAATCAATAGACAGAAAATGCATAGAGACCTTCAAGATGTGGTGTTGGTGAAAAATGCTACCCATTCAGTGGACAGCGCTGGATGAACTGAACAAACGGGACTTTCATTCACGTGCTTTCGAAGAACCCTTGAGTTTTTTGGCCACATATGCCTTAAATCTGGTGATAACTTTCATAAACTTTTTGTTACCAGGAAAATTGAGGGGAATAGACCAAGAGGGAGGAATTCTATGCAATGAACGGATCAAATCCGCACTATTCTCAAAACCCAGATCTCGGATGAAGTCCATGTTGCAATATAAAGAGATGAGGAATGCATTGAGGAACGACGCATAGAGAGAGAGAGATGTATGTATATATTAGTAAAAACTTCTTCTCGTTAAAAAAATATATTTTCACATACCAAACCGTAGCCATATGGTTAGTCTAAAATTAAAATTCCTCAATACAAGTGTTGCCAGATAAAGCATGCCATTGAATACGATTAAGCAAATAACCAGAAATAAACGCATCCCATTAGTATTCGATTGGTGCTTTCAACAATCGACATGTAAGTTTATCTTGTAAACGTGACCCGACTTAGAAAAATGAGGAAAATTGTTTTCATCGGCCAACACATAGGTACATAATATACACCTACAGAATATATCTTTCGTATATTTCCGTAAGTGCACGTTTTTATTTGCATAAAAACATCGTCTAATAATAAAATTGTCTGAGCATAAATTATATCTTAATTGCCATCTAAATATACATTTTAAAATAAAAACCAGATAGAATTTAAATTTAGATTATCGTCTAAATTTTTTAAGAACATACCAAAAAATATAGACAAGTATTATCATATGAGACACGAAAATGTTATCTAAATGTAAGGTAATTTTTTTTTTTCTTCCAAATCAATTTCATCCCTTTGAAAGTAATCCCCGTCCGATAAAACACATCTTTTCCAACGGTTTTTCCCGTCCTCGAAAGAGTCGGAATAGCCTTTTGAGTTTGCTAAATAGGCAGAAGGTGGACGAGGCCAAATCAGGCGAATACAGTGGTTGCGGAATGATATTAGTAGTTTTTTAGAGGTTTTAGTATAACAACAATGATAAAGGTTAAAGAAACATCTAAATATACTCGTAGAACTCCTAAAGGTCAATTGCAGGTAAAATCGCATTAGTTTTCCTATAAATGGCCAAGGAAATAGCAACAACAGAGATGTGTTTATAAAACAACTTAAAGAGCCGATTAATGGTCATTAAAACAAATTGTCACCGACGTCACGTTTTGGCTCGATGCCGGCTATATCGAAGTCCTTTATATCCCCCACCCACACATACATAGAAAGCACTATATTTATAAGATAACATCACGATACTTTATATTCAGGAAGCTATTTGATAAGATTATTTCTACGCATCCATATATCCTTGTCTATATTGTGGACCTTTTAAGAAAGAACATTCACTCAGCGGGTGATGGATAGAGCTCTCTACTTGATCAAATCGGAAAGGAGGAAAACTGTAGCAGGACTAAAATCAAATTCGAATCAATCAATCAATCGATTTTGCAAAAAAAGTGGACATGTTGGTGTAATTGACAAATGAAGTAACAACATAAAAGCAAGAAAAAAGAAAAGACCTTACGAAAATGCGCCCGCACTACTACGGTCGTGTAATGCGAAGGATTGTGCTACAGATTGTGTAAGTTCCATAAATTCATATCATAACTAGACTAATATGGATGGCCGATGTAAAAAAGAACTTCGCAAAAGTAAGCCTACCTACGAAGACGTTCCAGAATCATTTACTCTGGAGAATAGCCAAGGCAGCTGATTACAATTTGAAATAAGGCAGGGATAAGATCAGTGTCTGTTATCACCAGATTGCGATTGATAGTTCTGACAATTAGCCTATTAAACTTCTCGAGACAAGCTTCTTCACCCATAAGAGAAAAAGTTTTTCTAGCATTAATCTACCACGCTACTTCATTGCGAGTTGACAGTCTAATCAAGAGTGACAATGTCGCGGTCTAGCTTATTTCGCGGCAGACAGGGGTGGGTCAATAAAAGACTCTTTGAAGGAAATCTTTTATTGGCCTTAAAATCTGGTTGCCGCCCAGCACTGGTGGTAGGAATAATGCGTCACTGGCCTGAATCCAGCACCCAGGTTCAGGGGTGCAATTGCAGTTGCTTGACTCAGGACGCTCTCAGGAAAATCCAAGCTGAGGGGCTCGTTCGAACAGNGTCAGCAATGCTGACGTCAATCTCTTAATTATTGTCGTAAAAATAGTAACGATAAATAATCACCTGTTTGCTTTTAATGAATCACTTCATTAGATTTAATTAAAATACACAATAATAACAATAATATGGAGCTCCGCTCCGTTTGACTACTTGCGCCGGAATGTCTCGAGAATTTTTTTTTTCGAAGTGTGTAGTTGCTGTTAGCCCTACTGGCTTTTACAGCGTAACCGAGAGGGGTGGCGAGCGCAGAAGCTCTGCCGAGGGGTGGGCCCGTAGAAGGGCCCTGCTGCGTCGTGGGGGAAACATTGCTCTAAGGGCGCTTCCTGCAAGGCTCGGACTTAGAGCAACGTTTGCTGCTGCTGAAAAAGACAATCGGACAGGTGCTTAATCTTGACGCCCATGGGTCCGCGGTTGGGAGCCGCGGCCGGGGTGCGTCAGATAGCGGGGACCTCGTGTTCGCCGGCGAAGACGTTGTGTGTGTGTGTTAGTGTACGGGGCGTTGTCAATAGTAATCTGGTCGTCTGGGTCGTCAAGGACGTGTTTGGGCCGCCTCTTGACAAAGCTTTACACCAACCGTATAAGATATACATGTCAACAGTAGCAGTAAATAGCAAGATTATATTGCAGCGTTTCGATAGTTGTAATAAATCCAGAATCACAGATGTTTATGGTAGAAAAAGAGGGACAAAACCTTATAGCCTCTTTAAACCGGCAACAGAGATAGTGAATCTTCTATTCTATATTCTATATAAATTTATTTATTTATTATTTATTTATTTTGGTCGTGGTTATGTGTTGTAACTCTTATGCAATCTTCGCGATAATCCAACGGCATTCCGAGAAGATTCCTTCCTGTGTGATATGAGTCGCGGCTTTTATTATATCTGTCCATCTCGTAGACGATCAACCACACGCCGCATCCCTTCTACACGGCCTTAAACCACCAGGTGACCGATCGTTGCTTCCTTTCTCGTAATATGGTCAAAGAACTTAAAACTTCTCAGTTGGCTAAGCGATGAGAGTCTCAGTTAAGGTAACTTTGTAATCTTAATCCTCCCCGAATATAGAGGAGTTATTGTGGAATTCTTTCTAACATATCCCTAGAAGTTGTTCTATAATATAATTTTACTTTCAATTTATTTTTATAAGAAGTATCACTTCAATAATCATAGGGTGAAGAGATTAACTTAGCATCAGATGCGGCTCGGTGTAGGAAGTGTTAAGACAAGAGTTTAATTCCTATGAAGAAGGAATTGACATCCAGATGATGTCTAAACTCCAGAACCTCGTCTTCGTTTTATTTTTTTCATCGATTGAAATTGTATGAGCAATATTCGACATGGGACTTAAAACGAAACAAAATCGCACCAATGCGTGAGTCAAGCGAATTAGGTCGAAATTATTATCGCCTCTATTATGTCACTACTACTTGGAAACGAGCAAAATGTTTCTGCATGGAAACAAAGGCATTGTTATTATCAGAACTGGTCACTGCCCGCGGTTTCGTCTTTGTTGTTTTTCAACTAAAACGAACAGAAGACAACGTACAAAATGTGACGCTTTACACCAAGGTACCTTGTCGATACCACCTGGGGAAACTATTGAAGTTTTCTTCTAGTTAACAGAGGATCTGAGTTCGATGACGTGACATCATTCTAGTTTTCTTGAAGTTAACAGGGGATCTGAGTTCGATGACACAACATTATCGAAGTTTTCTTCTAGTCAACAGTGGATCTGAGTTCGATGACACGACATTATCGAAGTTTTCTTCTAGTTAACAGAGGATCTGAGTTCGATGACGTGAAATTATTGAAGTTTTCTTCTAGTTAACAGGGGATCTGATTTCGATGACACGAAATCATTGAAGTTTTCTTCTAGTTAACAGAGGATCTGAATTCGATGACACGAAATCATTGAAGTTTCCTTCTAGTTAACAGAGGATCTGAGTTCGATGACACGAAATCATTCTAGTTTTCTTGAAGTTAACAGGGGATCTGAGTTCGATGACACGACATTATCGAAGTTTTCTTCTAGTTAACAGTGGATCTGAGTTCGAAGACACGAAATCATTGAAGTTTTTTCTAGTTAGCAGGGGATTTGAGTTCGATGACGTGATATTATTGAAGTTTCTTGAAGTTAACAGGGGATTCCAATTCGATGATGTGAATTATTCTAGTTTTCTTCTAGTTAACAGGGGATCTGAGTTCGATGACGGGATATTATTGAAGTTTCTTGAAGTTAACAGGGGATCTGAGTTCGACGAAATGAAATTAGTTTTCATCTAGTTTCATCACAGTGGTTTTTAAATTCAATGTAACAAACAGACGGTTTTTATGTTAGTTAACATATTATAGTTATACTATTTTATACACCATAATAACAAGCGATAAGATATTTCATTGTTGTATAAAATGTTAAGATATAGGTAAAGCAATACAAACAATGACATTACGAGAACAACACGACATGCTAGCATGATATCATGTACCAAATTATATTGATATACTAGCTGTTTCATGCGGTGTCGCCTGCGTATTTCTCGATTCCGTGGGAATATGGGGAAATTCTTAACGAATTCTCTAGCCTCATTTCAAGTCAAATTAACAAATTGTAGAAATTTTGTTTGAGTGAGTTTTTAGACCAAGTTTAATTAAAATTATAAGTTTGAACATTATTAAAGTTCTGTTGTTAAAGTTGTAGCTATAACCTATTTATATAAAAACAAGTCCCTTTTTTCCTAAGCGGCTTCACTCGTGAACGGCTGGATCGATTCCGATAATTCTTTTCTTTGTTCTATTTGATATAGTCACGACAAGTTTAATATCAATTTCTTAGGGCTTTTGACATAATTTTTTTTATATTAACCTAACGGCTAATGTAAAACGCAGTTCAAAGTACGCTTTACGTATTAATATATTAATAAAATACAAAAATTATTGGCAATATATGGGAGATTCTTTTAGACCACTGAATTCGTTGACTATCAACTTGGAATTTAAAAAAGTGATACCTTTCGCAATGAAGATTATCATTAAGAATGGGTTTATCCATATTTTCTAGGGATTGGAAACTACGGGGATGACACGGCGAGGATATTAATCATATATAAGAACAGCTAAGGTCTCTCAAAAGTATTGTGCCATCGTACTGTATATTTAAACATATACTTATAGTAGTTGTCCCGTGGTGTTACCCGCGTAGTTATTAATGCAAGATTTGAAGGCCACTCTGGCACAGTGGTGCGAGAGCTCTGTTAGCAGAGGCCCCGGGTTCGATCCCCGGTAGGACCAATTAAAAAAATCGTATTTTCTAATTTATCTGAGTCTGGACTGGTGGGAGGCCGCGCAAATACGTACCGCCAAGCGCAGAGATTTAAGTTCCGGTTCGATGCTGTGTAGAAACCATAAGAGATATTTCGCCTCTAATCAGATTAGCGCGCTTCCATCTTAGACTGTATAATAACTTACCAAGCGCTAAACTGTCAGCAATAAAAAAGTTTACGTCGCGAAAGGAACCATTATGACGAATGTTAAATCAAAGGGATAATGGTTAAGAAAACCTGTCAGTAAATTTCGCCTTCGTCCAAATCCCGTGGGAATATGGAGAAACACGGTCTTAATAAGGGACTAGGTCAATCTGGTGAATATTTTTGAAGATCTTGCAGCAAGTGATAGTTTTTCGTTATATATCCGGATTCCTTGGGTACATAGGGAAATTCTTAGTGAGCGTCTACGTTGTATACGTTAAAAGGTAGCCTATCTCCTTTCTCAGACTCTAGACTATCTGTGTACTAAATTTCATTTAAATCGGTTCAATAATTTTGCCATGAAAGCACGACAAAAAGAGTTCATTTCGCATTTATAATATTAGTGAATATCCTTATATTCTCCAGCAGAGATCATCACATACCATCGGGTGAGATCGTAGTCAAGTGGCAGTTTGCCTAAAATAGTAAGTCTATATAAAAAAGTATTAACTATGGTAAACACTGTACGACCCAAGCACGTTGTTTTTTTTTTATAGAGAAAGCTATTTTATAAAAGTGAAAGCGAAGTGATTTATTTTTGTACGATTGCAGCAAACGTTTTATTTTATCATCAAACGCAATCATAAAAGCATTTGAATGCAAAGAAAAAACTTGTTTCAAATTTCAATTAACAAATTGAAACCCGTGGGGGTTTGCAGATGTATTTCGATTAAAATCCAGGTTTACGCTAAAATTTCATCGGTATGTAAGGGACTTTTGGTACTCCTACTTCATATTTTTATTATTTTCAAGCTGTTACCCGATCCTGTGGCAATAAAGGCCGTTACAGCCATTTTATAATAATTTAATATAGTTTATATATAATTTTTAATGTTTTGATGGTAATATTAAAAAGTGGCTCGTTCTGGGAAGTGTCCGCAACAAACTCCGTCTCGTTTCCTTTATGTTCTTTAAAAGCAATTCATTAACATTTTATCGTCTAAATAATCCTTCAAATTACGATTATAATAATACGTCATCTAGCAAGAGCTTCATGCACAGGAGGGCATTTTAAAACGCTTTTTCTCGTCTCGATATGGTTTCTATAAAGCATTGGACGAGAATGCAAGGGTGGTACCAATCCATAGCCGAAAGCTCGCACCAGTCTAAACTCTGACAATTTAAAAATCTATTTTCCATTTTATTACGGGAATCGAGCCCAGGACCTCTTCAAGCGAAGCAAGTATGGCGCACCATTACGTTTGTGAGGTTGTCAAAAAGTTTGACTTAACGAAATTTACAAAAATTAATAACTTTCTAATACATAACGATAATACTAGGACTGTTCTACTTTATGTTTTTCTAGATCATTACTATAGAGCCAAGGCCGACTAACAGAACGTGTCGGTATAAATTTACCTCGTACACGCAAAAATCTGGATAGCGTAATCGTGACCGAAATAGTTTTCATAAATAACCCTGCTATTCAAGAGACTTCAGTCATATGCCCCTGATTCAAACCCTTAACTTTTAACAAGAATCCAAGTGTATACCCATCACGCCTCATTTCCATAGGAGAAGACAGAGACCACGTCCTTCCACTTGCCACGATCCTTGCATATCTCCTTCGCTTCTTTCATTCTCATTAAACCTTTCATAAGGTTCGTCGGTTTAGAGTACTCCTGACCTGGCCCTTAATTAAAATATCCTGGATTTGGTCCAAGAACGTTTGCCTTGGTCTTCCCCTTCCAACTTTCGCATTCACTCTTGACGCATAAATCCTTTTAGTCAGCCTATTTTCATTCATTCTCTCTATGTGCCCAAACCATCTAAGCATATCTTTCTCAATTTTATTCACTACATCTTCTTTTAGACCACAGCGTTCTCTTATCACTATTTCACACACACTATTTCTTACTTTGTCGCTCAGTTTCAATCCACTCATACTTCTCAACGCTCTTCTTCTACTATACCCAACTTTCACTACCATACATAAGTGTTGGCACCAATACTCCTGCATGCACAGCCAGTCTGGCCATTCATGAAGGCGTGCAGAGCTCTATTTACCATATTCCCTGCATTCACTCTCCTTTGAATATCACTTTCACTTGTTCGATCTTTTGTCTCATAGGTGGGACGGTTATTAAAGTATTGACAGGCGATCCCATGACCTCGTCATCCAACGAACTTAGTTAACCCTCAGGTTTTAGCCGTCAGAAAACCGGCATAACCCACAACGCCCTACCCAGTGATTTTGCGGATATCAAGAACAATCAAGCACCTTAATCTTTGTATAAAAAGTAACTTTTTGATGCCTGTCCAGGATGCGAAACAGCGTATTCTCTTTCATTGGTCACCACTCATCCAACCTTCGGGAAGATGGCAGATTAATGTGGTCTTCGTCCGTCGTGACAAGAGTCTTTGCTAACAAAAGCAATCGCTTTCTAAAACATACCCAAGGAGCAACTGACAACGAAGGCTTCAAAGATTTTTCCAGAGATCCCGAGATAGGAAGTATACCGAGGTGGTTTTAAATGATAAATCCCACATGACACAATCGCTTCCCTCAAAATTTTGAGTATTTTCTTCTACCCGCTTTAATTCACATTACTCATAGTGCAATTAACACTGTGTCCTTATTTCATTGTACGGTATCAGAGTACAATTTATTTGCATTCCGTCAAACAATGTTGGCCTGTCTTCAAAGTATTTAGTTATGATTAGGTTATCACCGTATACGGGTCAACACAATAAGGATGTTATAAACTACAGTTGCTATAATTATTATGTTATTGTTTAATATTGAGTATGTAACCAAATACTTAAAAATTTATATTGACTTAGCTGCAGGTATTCTTTTGAAATCAATTCCAATCCTATCTATCGCGTTTTAATAATTTCTATCAATTTATTAACGTCGGCGTCTTTAGTTTGCTTGTTAGGCTTGATCCACACTATGATGCAATTCACAGTTCGAATTTGCTATGATCTCGGTCCAGTAAAATATTCTTAGATAAGAAATAATCATGGTATAGATGTTCAAAAGAAAGTATGTATGGGTTAAAAATCAATGAATTACTCATCAAATGTTTACTCTACGCTGATGATCAAGTAATACTTGCATCATGTGCCAATGAGCTACAGGAGATGGTAAATATTATGAATGAAGCTTTGAAAAGTAAAGGAATGAAAGTGAATGTGAACAAAACGGACGTTATGCTTTTTGAACGAGATGAATCTATGATGAATGGCAATATTTTGATAGATGGGGAACAAGTGGAAGAGGTGAAAGAATTTGTATACTTAGGATCTAAATTTACAAAAGATGGAACATGTGAAAGTGATATTTAAACGAGAGTAAATGCAGGGGATATGGTAAATGGTGCTCTGCACGCCTTTATGAATAGCCAGACGGTGTCTCAAATAGCTAGACTGGCTGTGCAAGCTGGAGTGTTGGTGCCAACATTTATGCTAGTGAAAGTTGGGTATGGCAGAAGAATCACAAAAGTAAAATAAATGCGATAGAGTTAAGAGCGTCGAAAAGTATGAGTGGATTGAAACTGAGCGACACAGAAAGAAATGGTGTGATAAGAGAACGATGTGGTATAAAAGAAAAAGTGGTGACTAAAATTGAGAAAGGTATGCTTAGATGGTTTGGGCACGTAGAGAGATTGAATGAAAGGAGACTGACAAAAACGATTTATGAGTCAAGAGCGAATGCGAAAGTTGTAAGTGGAAGACCAAGGCGAACGATCTTGGATCAAATCCAGGACATTTTAAAAAAGGGCCAAATCAAGAGTACTCTAACCCGACGAACTTATATGAAAGGCTTAAGAAGATTGACATAAGCGAAGCAAGGATCGTGGCAAGTGGAAGGACGTGGTCTCTGCCTACTCCTATGGGAATGAGGCTTGATGCTATGTATGTATATATGTATTCTCACTATTGTATCACACCGAAAATTCCAATTCGATATCGCGACAGTACCCATTGATCTAAAAAAATATTTCACAGTAATATGGAATAAATAATGTTCACACTATAATTATTTTCGCCAAGTTTTCTGTAAGAGTATTTTTTTTTTCTAGAAAAACATGTATACGGAGATACTTTTAATAATAAAATAAAAGTGCGTGGGTACAAAGTACATATGTCGGAAGTAAAACTTGTTAGGCAAATTAATTTTTAAGTCTTTCAGTTCTGGCATGCGTACTTTGTACGCACGCACTTTTTATTTTTTCATTATATACACACAATTTACATCAACATCGCGTAGTATACGCGGACAAAGTTGCGCGGGTCAGCTAGTATTGGTGTAGATGTCAGAGACCCTGGCCTAATTTAACCTTGTTAATAAATAGACAAAATTTAAATCTATACATCGATCAAATTAAAGGCTACGTTTGATTTAATTCAATACTGTCAAAATACTACTACTATAATTTACATTTGGAATCGCTATTTGGGTAGTTATTTGATTCAATTACATAGAAAATGAAAATTGTTCGTGCCATTCAACATTCCAGGTCATTACGAACTCTAAATGCGATTGAATAATGCATACGTTTACGTATTTTGCCTCCACAAGCAAATAGTTTAAGAGAATTCTCCTATATATATTCATGTACATTACACAAAAATATTGGTGCCTGTATCCGTTAACTTTTGTTAGACTATTGGTAGTTGGGTGACAGCACTGAAATGTTGTGAGTTATTGAGTAATTGCCATATTACTCAATAACCCACTTTGAAATACTGAAAACATTATCCAATATTACGAAATGTAATGCAATACGAAATAACTTTAACGAGCAGAACAATTGTGTGCTACTTTTTGGTGCGGTTATTTTAGAAGGAAAAGTGTTAAATTGTATAAATTCAAATGGTTTGGCATGGTGAGTTAAGACGGCCACATAGTTAAGCTAGCACTTCCATACAAGAAAAGGGGATAAGGAAGACCGCCTGCCACGAAGTGGACAACCGATTTCAAAGATCTGAACCGGGCTAATATGCCCATGCCAGACAACCCAAAAGGTAAGGAGCTTTTGAAAAATGTTACTGGGATGGCTGTAAAGATATTATAATAAGCTGCCCAAAGAGATTGAACAATTGGTAAATCTTCTAAAAATAAAACTCGAGGAAATACTTTTAGAAAAGTGTTACTATGATGTAAATGAGTATTTGGCGTGACAATTTACATATAATGTGGATATTTAATGTATTATTTCTATATTTTGACATGTGATAATTATTTGATACCTTAAATGATTATTGTAACTTCTTTATAAACATATTTATTATATATTTGCATACTATTAAGTTGGTCGAATGTAATGATTTATAACGATTGCTATACCATCTTGCTGTACAACATTCTTGCAAATAAATTATTATTATTATTTGTATATCCAATATTACAGTGAACGTGTATGTCAAAATCGGTCATCATCATCTCCCGGCCTTCTCCCATTTCCAGTTGGGATTCGGCTCTCCTAATCGTCTTTCTCCAGAGGTTACGTCTGCTAATGTAGTATTTTATTCGCAAGATCTTTTTTATTATAGCCATACATTTCATGTGAGATCTAGACTTGTTGGGCCAGTTTCCAGATTAAGTACTCATTTTACCATGTCCAAGGCGGACTTTCTCATGTCTCTTTACTGGTGTAGATCTGTCTTTAAAGCAGCCTTGGATGTTTAGGACTTTGTCCTTCATGGAGAATCCTGCAGAACATCTAAGCACTGGCATTTCGATGACCTGCAGCGTCTTTTTTTTAGGAACCAGAATTTTCCCCGCTTTTTTATTTGAGTCTTATATATATGTCGGAGGGCAGATATCTGTGGAACGCTGGCGCCGTCTATCGGCGTCGACAGAGTCAATGGTGGCAGTCCGGCGGGAGTCACTCGACAGTTGTCGAGTAGCGCTCGATCGGAACAGTCAACTGTTGAAACTGTCGCGTTCCTAGCTATTAGTGTTAATGAGTTTGTGTAAATTGATATCGGGAACATTAAGTGATTGAACATTATAAACCGAGTTAATTAATACAGTGTTTGATTGCACCAACAATACCCATGAACGCCCACAGAATAAGAAATTAAATAATGGATCTAATTAATAACGATGTCGGCGGAGAACC
>JACTOM010000929.1:21797256-21826300 GCA_015832385.1 Elymnias hypermnestra
TTGATTGAAATCTCAAATGACGAATCGTAAATAAAAATGCCATGTGTTTTTGTTAAGATTAGAAAAGATGTGTATAAGAGACCCGTACAGCGCCATGCTGGCGATAGTCCCAGCGTAAAGTTTCCGACAGGAAGATCCAGGTCCGCCTACGTTAGGTAGCAATCGTCCAAGGGCGGCGGCCGCATTCACCAACCGCGGAGTAATCCAGTTGAAGTGTGCTCGGAAACTCCAACGCCCATCCAGCATTAGACCCAAATATTTCATCTGGGCCTTTACTTCAACCCTCTCGCCGCCCACTAATAACGATGCGCCTTGTGGAGGACCCCTACGAGGTCCATGAAAAAGCATGGCTTCTGTTTTGGTGGCGGATACTTCCAGTCCCATTCTCTGTATCCTGTCTACCACCAAGTTCACTCCGACTTCCGCAAGTTGTGCCGCCTCCGCAAACGTCTTCCCCCTGGCCGTGACAAGTGTATCATCGGCGTAGCAGAACACCGCCATCCCGGGAAGGAGCGGACACCGCAAGAGCCAGTCGAATCCTATATTCCAAAGCAAAGGCCCCAGCACTGACCCCTGCGGCACCCCACGACCGACTCGATGCCGGAACAAACTGCCTCTACACTCCCATAATTGTAACTTCTGTATAAACATATTTATTATATATTTGCATACTATTAAGTTGGTCGAATGTAATGATTTATAACGATTGATATACCATCTTGCTGTACAACATTCTTTCAAATAAATTATTATTATTATTTGTATATCCAATATTACAGTGAACGTGTATGTCAAAATCGGTCATCATCATCTCCCGGCCTTCTCCCATTTCCAGTTGGGATTTGGCTCTCCTAATCGTCTTTCTCCAGAGGTTACGTCTCCTGATGTAGTATTTTATTTGGAAGATCTTTTTTATTATAGCCATAAATTTCATGTAAGATCTAGACTTGTTGGGCCAGTTTCCAGATTAAATACTCCTTTTACCATGTCCAAGGCGGACTTTCTCATGTCTCTTTTCTGGTGTAGATCTGTCTTTAAAGCAGCCTTGGATGTTTAGGACTTTGTCCTTCATGGAGAAACCTGCAGAACATCTAAGCACTGGCATTTCGATGACCTGCAGTGTCTTTTTTTTAGGAACCAGCATTTTCCCCGCTTTTTTATTTGTGTATTATATATATAATATGTGAAAATACAAGCATAGTGAAAGTCTACATTACAAAAGGAGACATTCTGCTAAATTTTAAGTCTATCAGGAATAGTGAGTTCAAAACCATCTTGACCATATTTCCCAATTTGACCGATTTGAGGCACATATGTTATTTAGGGATGGTTTCACAGTCACTAAAGGACGTACGTAGAAACAATTTTGACAATTTATTAATATTTTTCGTATCTATTATTTGGAATCAAGGCATTAAAAGGTCACTTAATTTGTTGTGAATTCATCACAAGTCATTAATTAGTGGAGTAATTCACTCGGCCTTGTGCTCATTTCGTGTGTATCAAATCTTTACATTTGTATTATTTTGCGATTTGTACAGTCACCTTTGGATTTACATTTACATTTATAATTTGGACATATTTTAGATCAGGTTATATTGTAAATTTATGTTACTTATTTAAACTTATGTTAATTATTTATGTTTTTGTAAACTTAAAACCCGCACTTTATTGTATATTTTTATAAAGCATTCCGAGTTCGCCAATAAATGTGTGCGCTGCGACTTATGCTACATTGTGTTTCGCTGTAAAAGTTTTCGTGACACACCTTTTTAAATAAATAAATACATGGTGTATATGAATATACTTTGTTTTTTGTTTCTTATTCTGGTGTTGAGGATTAGAAATAATAATGCCATTAGCAGTTGAACAGTTGACGTGTAATTGTGAGAAAATTGTTAGAAGCCTTTGGCGAGCTGTCACATGAATTATAAGACAACCCGCAGATTCAGTAAAAATGTAGAAGAGGTAATTTGTGGTTTTAACACATGGATATTTGATCCAATGTATCATATAGATAAGAAAGAAAGAAAGTTGAACTCACAAGCAAAATACTTTCTCAAATTATATTAAAAGACAACACGATTGACTGCTGCACGATGATTTTGATAAAACAACATAATTTACACCTTTTTATATAACCCATATGAATCATATCAATAGCAATATTGATCTAATGATGAGACTCGTGGATACATTTGTAGAAATCGCGGATTTGAATCCACAGCAAGCACCGTTAATGTGCTGATTGTTATTGCTAGTCTATCATTTTCCTTTTTGGTGAAGAAAAACATCGTGAGGAAACCTGTATATCTCGGGAGCAATTCTGGGATGTGTGTAGATTCCTAACCCGCATTAAAGCAGATTGGTGGACCTATGTCCAGCTGTGGGACGATAATAGCCTGTTACTTAATAAAGCAAGCGAACTTTGCTACGAAAAACCTCCAGAGATAACTTACCTCTTTTGAGACCAGATTTTCCTGAGGACGCCTATGCCCAGCAGTGCCACGTTAATGGGCTGCCAACCCTATACCTTATTTAGCTGACCAGCGCAAATGATGTCTCTGATATCCATATGTTAATAAANAATTGGAAATGGAACAATATTGTATTGTATAAAATGGCTTAGTAAATAACACATTTGTCGTTTATATATAATGGACATCTTATATAGTGTCATACTGAGCTATTTACATTGCTATACCTCTTTTAAGGGGTTAGAAACCACTCAACCTTCAAACAAGTCGAAAGCCCTTATTATTTTTAATATAAGCAATATTTGCTGCTGACTGTGCTGTCGTGAGTATATTGCTATCAAGGTTGACATTGGTATGCCGTGATGAAATTTCAAACTTCCATTATATTAAATGACCTTTATATTCGTAACAATAGGATTTTGATGTACGTCATCAATTTTTTTATGCACCTTAAAATACATGTCGATGTAAAAACCTCCAAAAATACGGATTAACGGTGATTTTATCTCTTCGTCTCATATTATTATCAAATGCATGTGATTTTTACTCACTGTTTGTGAAAAACAAAGCATCTGTTGTTATTTTTCTTGGTATGGTCTGTTTGTTCTTAAAATAGGAAGCTTTATATCTCAGCAAAGTTGGCACTAGGATAAAATTATTAAATTGTCATCATTGCTTGATATATGTGCAAAATCTCAAGTTAATGCGACCTTTTGAAATGGTAGAAAATTGAGTACAAACACCGTTCTTTCTGTGGAAACGTCATCTCACAAAAGGAGGCATCAGAGAGGGAGAGGAAAGCTGCAGCTAGTCACCCCTGTCCGGAGGTGGAGACCCAGGGCCAGGAGATATGATTCTTCTCTCCTACTATTCTGAATGATCATAACAGACGGTGTCCGGGGTCCCAGAGAGGAATGTCCCCACTGAACCTATGGTGCCTCTGTTCAAGACACGGAAAGTCCCACACTCCTGGTTGAAGGCATAATTTTCAACCGGGATGCCTAAATTCCTAGCTAAAAAAGGGCGAAGCTAATTAAAGCGCGTTATTTAGAACATAGCATATAAATATTTCACAACAAGAATATCGGATACGTTTTACCACTGGTGTGTATACCCCTATTTGTTTGTATAAATTAGTAAGGACATGCTTACTTATACCGGACATGTTGACTACAGTCTATTTTTGGCTGTTATCAACTCTTTTTATCAGGTATTAAGACCTGCTTTACGAATGTTTATTATATAATTTTCTTGTCCAATCTTTCGCAATTCAACGAAAAATACACTTATTATTTCAAATAAAATATTGCTTAGTTAAAGCTATAATGATCTATGAATTCTTATTCAAAGAATCCACGGTTTAAATCCTGGGCAGGCAACGCCCAGAGCCCTTAGCAATAGAAGAGATCCTCTTAACTGACCCGTAAGTGTACTTAGCGGACACGCAAATCTTGGAGGTGTTGGGGTGACATCAGGCATAAATGTCGCCTTATAAAAAAGAAAACATCACTACCAAACCTGCATAATCCGGGTACAATTCCTGGGGAAAGATTTTTACTTACTTTTAAGTGTATTTTGACTTAATTTACTAACCAAAAAGCGTTACAAATGGTCAATAAAGCAAAACTTACTAGTGTCTCATTTAGATGATTTTTAAATGACATACCTTCGCACGTCGTACGTCCCTCGGCATTTAACTGTTTAATGTAACCACAAAGGTGCAATGTCATATCACTATCCGGTGATACTAGTAAGTCACACTAAATGTCACGGCACAATCGAAAGTGACATCGTGATCGAGAACAAAGAGACGTGACCCCGACGTCCGCGCACAACGACTACGCACACTAAAGTGACATGACTCACTGACTATCCTCATGACACTTCCTCGATAAGGCAAAAACTAGGAATTAATGACTGAAGAGAACATAATTAAGATATAACGCTTCGCTGAACCATAATGGCCACACGGTTGGGCATTACGTGTCAAAAAAATTATTATTAGCAAAGGTCTATTGACCCTCGCCAATTTAACGAATAATTCGTCAAACAAACATGATTTCCATAAAACTATGTGAGATATTAAACTTAAACTAAAATAGCCACAGACATTAATCAAAGGTCTATTGACCCTCGCTAAATTATTGAATAATCTGTCAAACCTGAACATATATGGCTAATCTACTGTGAAGTGAGTCCCTGTCGTCCATAGACATTTGTAGAAATAGTGCAACTGCCAATACTTTTGCGGTTAAAAGGTATCTCTTAAACTGATAGGATAACATAATTAAAATATCCGTCAAACATCTGATTTCCATAAGATTATGTGAGATGTTCCACTTCGTTGAACCAAAATAGCTAGACATTCATAAAAGGTCTATTGACCCCCCGTTAAATTATTGAATAATCCATCAAACCTGCACATATATAGCTCATCTTCTGTTAAGTGTGAATCCTGTCGTCCATAGATATTTGTAGAATTAGTACAACTGCCAATGCTTTTGCAGTTAAAAGGTATCTTTTAAACTGACCGCTTAACATAATCATAATATCCGTCAAACATATGATTTCCTTAAGATTATGTGAGATGTTCAACTGCGTTTAACTAAAATAGCCACAGACGTTCATCAAAGGTCTATTGACCCCCGTTAAATTATTGAATAATCCATCAAATCTGCACATATATGGATCATCTATTGTTAAGTGAATCCTGTCGTCCACAGATTTTTGAAGAATTAGTACAACTTCCAATGTTATTGCAGTTAAAAGGTATCTTTTAAACTGACAGGTTAACATAATCATAATATCCGTCAAACATATGATTTCCTTAAGATTATGTGAGATGTTCAACTGCGTTTAACTAAAATAGCCACAGACGTTCATCAAAGGTCTATTGACCCCCGTTAAATTATTGAATAATCCATCAAATCTGCACATATATGGATCATCTATTGTTAAGTGAATCCTGTCGTCCACAGATTTTTGAAGAATTAGTACAACTTCCAATGTTATTGCAGTTAAAAGGTATCTTTTAAACTGACAGGTTAACATAATCATAATATCCGTCAAACATATGATTTCCTTAAGATTATGTGAGATGTTCAACTGCGTTTANTTTTTGAACGAACTTTATAACAAATTAGGTTATAGTTGTTAGCGATCATTATTTCTGGATTGCTAATTAATTGCTATATTTGTTTATTTAAAAAAAACATTGTTGAAACAAGAATACCTTAAGCGAGTCCCGTCAACCATAATGCAAAAGCAATGAATCTGTCAACGTTATTCCTTCACAGCACCGTTGGTATTTAACGCTGCTATTCTGCAAGGATTTCTTACTATATTTTTGAACGAACTTTATAACAAATTAGGTTATAGTTGTTAGCGATCATTATTTCTGGATTGCTAATTAATTGCTATATTTGTTTATTTAAAAAAAACATTGTTGAAACAAGAATACCTTAAGCGAGTCCCGTCAACCATAATGCAAAAGCAATGAATCTGTCAACGTTATTCCTTCACAGCACCGTTGGTATTTAACGCTGCTATTCTGCAAGGATTTCTTACTATATTTTTGAACGAACTTTATAACAAATTAGGTTATAGTTGTTAGCGATCATTATTTCTGGATTGCTAATTAATTGCTATATTTGTTTATTTAAAAAAAACATTGTTGAAACAAGAATACCTTAAGCGAGTCCCGTCAACCATAATGCAAAAGCAATGAATCTGTCAACGTTATTCCTTCACAGCACCGTTGGTATTTAACGCTGCTATTCTGCAAGGATTTCTTACTATATTTTTGAACGAACTTTATAACAAATTAGGTTATAGTTGTTAGCGATCATTATTTCTGGATTGCTATTTAATTGCTATATTTGTTTATTATGCTGAGGTCTTTGTAATTATATCAGTGAAACGTACACTCACTGCATCCGATTTAACGCTGTTCCGGAAATTCTCTAATTTATTAAACTCTGTTTAGTCGTCGTTTTCACGACGACTTGTGATTGGTGGACTTATTATTTTTGAGTGGGACGTTTGTTATAAGAAAGGTAGCACAGGAGAATGAAGAAATATTCGCCTAGTGAGAGTTCGTAGTTTATATCAACGATAGTATTATGTTTTAAGTCATTCAAAGTATGTGATATAATAATGAAGAATTTGAGAATAGTATTACTTAACCTGCAAGTTAGTGAGCGACTCTAAAATAGCAAAAATAATTAAGAGGGACTCGCTTCATAATGTCCAGCGTTTTTATATTTCTAATATCTAAGTAGTAAAAATGCATTAAAACGTTTCTAATAGTATAGATCACTTCAAATAGTGTGTAATTGATATAATGGAAAGTACCATAGGAAGGAAATCGATAAAAAAATATGTTAAAACTACAATATTGCGTGATAAATTAGGCAATTGGACAGTTTCTTTTGAAGTGCCGACAACCGTTACAAGGTTCGAACTGTTTTCTCTCGTTATATAGCGAATTAACTATTAAGAAGAATGATAAACGATTCTTTACAAACATTGAATATACCAAAGGTAATGACGATATGACTGTAATGAAAGCGATAGGTTTAATCTTTAATTAAGTTTAGGCCGTATACAATTTCGTAAAAGTAGTAAGTAAGTAGCAGCCCACGTCGTTAACGTCCCACTGCTGGGCACAGGCCTCCTCTCTCGCAAGAGAGAGGGTTTTTAGAGCAAACCGAAGAGAGATCAGGCGCAGGACAGACGGCTTAACGTGCTCTCCGAGGCACGGCTGAGGATAACACCGCCAACTTCCCAACTTCGGGCAAATATTGAGTAAATCTTAATAGAAAACTGAATATTTAATGGCATATATGTAGCCAACCCCCAGTGGAGTAACGTGGTGGCTTTAGGCTCTAAAAACTCTCCTAATGTGAAGGCCAGTGTCCAGCAATTGCTCGTCAGTAGGCTGTAAATTCTTTATTATTAGAATCTTGGGCGCTTGTGATGGGTCTCTACAAATCTTTTTACTATTTAAAGCAAAAACAACTAATTGAAGTAAAGGACGAGATAATTCCGCGTCCGCATTCGTTGGATTATTTTTCAGCTATTTTAAACAGCCATTGGAAGGTTATGGAAACAAGTAGTATTTAGTTTCAATGGACATATAATTGTCGACTTCCCTAAGACATTCTATCAAGATTTACTTTAACTATACAAGTTTAAAATAGCTGAAGAGTCTGTTTAGTTGAACGCACTAATCTCAGGAAGTATATAACGTCAAGTTATCTCAGACAGAAACCAGGCATGAATGAAAAATGTTGCAAAAACGGTGGGAATGTATTGCCTTTGTGTTACAATCGTGTATGATGGAATTCTTCCTCTTGTTGTAGCGGTAAGAAACACAGCAGGACCAAAAAGTGCGTGCGTACAAAGTACACATGTCAGAAGTGAAACTTCTTTGGCAAAATAATGTTTAAGTCTAGTTTATATGTAAACAAATGTCAAACTTTAGATACCCGAGACTTTAGAGGGAGGGAATAAAGAAAGATATGTTAAGAATTTCATTGGCATTACAATATTAAAGGTGTCGAAAATTAATGCAAAGTATAAATTTAATTTTTTATATAAATTATTATTTATTTAAACAGCGACCTGGAATTAATCCACTTTGTGAAGTAAGTGTACTGTAGCCCAGGGGTCGTCAACTTGCGGCCTGCGTGGGGCTAGTTAGCTACCTCTGAGCTATTAAACAACGACCTCGAATAAATCCACTTTGTGAAGTAAATGTACTGTAAGCCCAGAGGTTGTCATCCTGCAGCCTGCGAACCGCTAGTTGGATACCCCTGAGCTAATTAAAAACGACACAATAAATCCACTCTGATGTAAGAGGACATTATGCCAGGGGTCAGAAACATGTGGCCCGCAGAGTGCTAGTTGGCTACCCCTGATCTAATAAACAACGATACAGAATGAATCCACTGTGATGTAAGTGGAGATTAAGCCAGGGGTCGGCAACCAGCAGCCTGCGGACCCCTTTTCTATTAACCAACGGCCCCGAATAAATCCACTCTGTGAAGTGTACTGTAGCCCAGAGGTCGTCAACGTGCAGCCTGCGGACCGCTAGTTGGCTACCCCTGATCTATTAAACAACGACCCCGCATAAATTCACTTTGTGAAGTAAGTTTATTGTAGTCCAGGCGTTGTCAACCTGTAACCCGCGGGCCGATAGTTGGCTACCCGTGATCTAATTAAAAACGACACAATAAATCCACTCTGATGTAAGAGGACATTATGCCAGGGGTCAGAAACATGTGGCCAGCAGAGTGCTAGTTGGCTACCCCTGATCTAATAAACAACGATACAGAATGAATCCACTGTGATGTAAGTGGAGATTAAGCCAGGGGTCGGCAACCAGCAGCCTGCGGACCCCTTTTCTATTAACCAACGGCCCCGAATAAATCCACTCTATGAAGTAAGTGTACTGTAGCCCAGAGGTCGTCAACCTGCAGCCTGCGGACCGCTAGTTGGCTACCCCTGATCTATTAACCAACGACCCCGCATAAATTCACTTTGTGAAGTAAGTTTATTGTAGTCCAGGGGTCGTTAACTTGCGGCCCGCGGGGCGATAATTAGTTACCCCTGATCTATTAAACAACGACCCCGAATCAATCCACTTTGTGAAGTAAGTGTATTGTCGTCCAGGGGTCGTCAACCTGCGGCCCGCGGGCCGATGGTTGGCTACTCCTAATCTAACAAACAACAACAAAGCCGATAATATAAAATAGTATGTATATTTCTGTCTCATTCTTTGCTGGCCTCGTTCTATACATTTTTGTATTTGTGTCTCTTACCTGCCGTTTCTCCTTTGCTCGCCGGTTTGAAATCTCCGATTCTAAAGAAGTTTCAATTCAAAACTAAAACTAGAAATTTAACCTAATAGCTTTTTTTATATAATATTTCTAATAGTTTCCTTGATTGTCCTAAACCTGCGACTAATTTCATTCTTTAGAAGTTTCTAATAAACGCAGGATACAAGGCACTGCTCCGACTTCTATTTGCGGATGTCATAATTAACAGAATCTTGACAGTAATTTGTATTGCTCATAGATTTTTAACAGCCTGTTAACCTCCCGGAGCTGGGCACAGGCCTCCTCACTCATATGCGACAGTTTTCTAGAGCATACACCCACCATGATACTCCAACAGAGGTTGGTTTAAAAATAAACGCATCAACAAATGACGACACTTACATCATAAATGTGCATTATTAAAAGATATTGTTAATAAAGTAAACTCTGTTATTGACATAAAATTACTTTTTTTTCTATGTTACAAAGTTTTAGTTAAGCTTGTCTAGAATATTTTAATTTTAAACAACTTAAGAGCTACAAGTAGGCAAAAGACTTCTACGGCTAAAACTAAGTCTAAAACTTTCCATGGCTGTTTTAACAAAGTTTTAATACCAAGCTGTGTAGAAGTCATTAAAATTGACTTAGAAATTTTCCTTCCCATAAATCATTTGAGTATTAAGTTGCAATAATTGATCTTGTCAATGTCGCCGCTATAAATGGAGGGACGTGGTGAGGGCCAGTCGACCGTTCAATTAAAAAAATCGCGATTAAGTGCTAAGTGGGTGATTAGTATACTAATTTAGCTTTCACGTTACGACCTGGACATTATGCCTTCAATAAATATATCTATTTGTTAATAAAAAAAGCTGCGACATCGAACTACATTACATGAAGCCAAATATAAGATGTACAACATCTTATAGATTGTATTGTTAAAGAAAATCACTGATAACTCGTTATGGTCTAAATTGTTTTGATGTTAGCCTACTGCAGAGCATTCAGAGTGGTCCAACTTCAGAAATAGCTGTCGATTATTATAATTTGACCATTGCATGTTATCAGTGATTTATATTAAAGCTACGATGGGGCTGACGAGTCCTCTGGACAAAAGCCCCTAATACAATCTGTATACATATAATATTATTAATGTCGTAATGACCACTTTGATCTGCAATATCTCCTATTTGTTTTTTTCTCATTATTTTTTTCTTTGGCGTCGTTTATTACAGCAATGGAAATCATCTAATATCGTTATATTTAAGAGTACGAGTTCTATCGTGGCACCAGTGCTGCAGAAACAGCTCGAAGGAGTAATGGTGTGAAAAGGAAAGCACGGTTTTTGATTCCAAAGTTTTCGTTCTGGACATTTCGACCTTCAGAACCAACCCCGCGGACACCCGGAGACCATAGTGGAAAATGAAGAATTAAAAGGCTATTGTAGACGCGGATCCATCACAAAGCACTTCAAAGACAGCTGCAGGCTTCGGGGTAAGTGACAAAATATTATGTATTAAACTACTTGAAGCCAATCGGGAACGCAAAAAACCTTGAACAATGGGTACCTCATGAATTTAGTGAATCGAACTTGCAAAAACGCGTCAACTGATGAGTTACTTTGCTCAATCGACACAATAAAGAAGGTATTTTAAATAGAATCATTACTTGTTATAAAATTGGACATTACTTGTGTGGATACTGTACGATAATCAGAACTTCTCGTCGCAATGGATGAACCCTGGAGACCCAGTCAAATCCTGCCTTTGTGAGTCAATTAAACAAAAATCACAAGGCCAAAAAAGGGACTCGTGAAGCGTAATAGTGCGGCTACTGGCTACGCTAACAGTGGCCCTGAATGGCATTGGACTGGTGGAAAGCTTAGGCAGTGGCTTGTTACAACCAGCAAAGTTATATCGGCAAACAAAAACCTTACGTTCCGGTAATAAGGTACGTAGAAACCATTAGGAAATAAATTAGCTCTCACCATGTAAACGCGCTTCCATCTTAGACTGTATGATCACTTACTACAAGGTCAGACTGCAGACACTTTATTTGTATGTATAGCGAATTTACCGCTACGAGGTCAAATGAGGCAGTCAGTGTGAAACACGATGTGGGTTATGAATCAGGATGCCTCATTGTTCTTACAACGGTTACATTAACGTGGGTCAGTTGACTCTCTCTACATAAACAAGACTACCTAAAAATAGAATTGAATGAAGAGTCGTTTACTTGTAATATAATAATAAACCTCTACTAGATATCCACCTCGCAAGAATCGTAAATTTTTCAGTAGTAATCTCAATGTATATGGAATAACATTTTATACATTCGTAAAAAACAAACGAAAATAACCGTGTAACGCCTTAATTTCAGGATGAAAAAGGTTTACAATTTTTTAAAATATGCCACAAGTAGTGCTGTATTTGATTCAGATGTAAATTATTTGAAAAGATATTCTTATAAACTAAATATAATGTTAGAGATAATTTCAGGGACAATAAATAAAAATTTTAACAAAAAAAGAACCGCAATCAATACAAACTTACAAATATATTAATATGCTCTAAAAAGTAACAAATAATTGCGTATTCTGTAGATAATCAAAATTCTGTTTTAAGATCTTCCTTTCGACTTGTAGAAATATAATAGAAGAAAATGACGCCCTGGTAATTTTTTTTTTCGGAATCTTATATCAATATTAATTACCATTTAGACTTTTTATGGTACCGACCGACAGAGATGAACAACCATAATAATATTGGAACTGTATTCTCTGGGTAATTGATTTTTAAACGAAAAAGTATATTATTCGTAAGCCGAATGTTTCGATACAGGATTTAAACACGATTTATTCGATTCGATTCGAACGATATTCTCATACGACTACAAAATATACAATCGCCATCGTGGTATATAGCCGTTAATAACGTTTAAATAGATAGAAAGTAAAATATATCATTGTACCACAAAAATTGAAGTGTAAAATAATTGGTTAAGAAATCGTTCATTGCAAAGCATTCCGGACATTAATTAGTTACTTTATACACATAAACAGAACCTTGCATAAAGATATCACGGTTGGAATAAGTGAATAGAAGTTTTGATATATTGTTATTCATTGTGCGTAAGGTTGCTCCAGATGCGGTGGGTTACGAATGACAAATCACACTTGTTTTGTATTGACGACCAGGAAATATATATTTATAGACAAAGGAGCATCGTATTCTTATATTCGGAGTCGGTGTCGGAAGAACATTATAAAAAAATACGCAATCATTTTTTACTTTTTAGAGCAAATTAATATATTTTTAAGTTTGTTTTGAAGGCGGTTCTTTTTTTGTAAAAATTTCTATTTATTTTTTGATTTTTAGTGAATTTGAAGTAACAAATTTGTCCCAATATGTGTACACCAAAAAACGTGTTGTTCATATGATATAACACTGTTTGAATGAAACAACTTTACAAAGTTAAATTTACATTAATATCGCCACACCCGGGATCGAATCCGCAACCAGCAACAAACGTAAGAACATTGCCATTTGATTACACAGAGTTATATATTTTGCCAAAAATCGCACTCTTACTGTAAGCCGTTGAGGAGTTCCATTGATCTTCATATTTAACTACGACTAGCACTTGACCATACCGAAGTAACGGTAGGTAACTTAAATATCTGGATAGCTTATAGAAGATTCTGCCGAGTATCGTTGATTTGCTCCTAAGAATTGAAGAGTTCCGTCACTTTGTCATGGACTCCATCATCAGAACCTAACCAAACTATCACAAAACAGCCCTTGAAGTAATTCTAATAAAAAAAAAGAATCATCAAAATCGGTTAGAATGATCTTGGAGTTATTCGTCCATTTGTCGCGCACATGCTTATGCAAATTTAAGACTTATCCGGTTTTCTCATGGATTCCATCATCAGAAATGGTTTTAAAAAATGGGAGCCTATGACGAGCACCACCTTTTGTATAAAAAAAATCATCAAGATCGGTCCACCCAGACGGAAGATATGAGGTAACAAACATATATAAAAAAATACAGTCGGAATTGATAACCTCCTCCTTTTTTTGAAGTCGGTTAAAAATTAGCACTTATTGTTTTAAAGTACCTAAAAACGAGAAGCACACAAGCTTGATGGCAAAGTCTATCGTCTTTTTGTGTAAGGTAAAAAAGTAGCAGTCAATTAACGTCCCACAGCTGGGCAATTAAAATAAAATGTGTATTATTAAGTACAAAAGAGACAACCATATAAATGTAACAACACAGACATTGTTTCGTTCTTATCAAAACATATAGATCTGATTGAATCTGTCGTATAGACTATAACGACGAAATCCACGAATATGGAGTTCTAATCACAAAATATGTCAATATAACTGAATTGCTTGAGTAATATATAGTTTAATGTGTCTGAGTGTGTAGATAAACTCACAGCAAACGCAGATAGAAGACCTCGAAGCATCAATATTATTAGATGAAACCTTTGGAATGCGTAGACTGAAATTAAATTCTCTAGAGACGAGACAGATTCTATCTACCACTATATAACTGCACTTTTGTCTAGATTTTTCCAATTATAAGGTCTGGAATTCGTATCGCAAAGATTTTTATTAAGAAGCTAGCTAATTATAGAACAAATCTCTATGGGATCATGGCGAAATATATATATCGGAGTGCAATAGTCTGTGGAACGCTGGCGGCATTTGTCTATCTGCGTGGGACAGAGTCATGTGTCGTGAGTAGACGACGGATTCGCTAGTTCACGTGTGACGGTCCGCCAGAGCGGCTAGCTATTATTGTTAACGTGTTTGTTTAAATTGTCATGGAGAACATTAAGGATTGGACTTTATAATCTGAGTTAATTAGTAAAGTATTTGCTTGCATCAACATTACCCACCAAGGCCGGTATGGAAACTGAATGAAGGATGCCACTGATGACGAGAACCCTGCACCCCCTGCTTTGTGTTCCTTCTCTCTTATTCTCGGACATATATTAAATAAACCGAAAGTTGACTGGCTTACAACAATTATCGCATTATTAACTTTCTAATTATATACACAAAACTATCTAGAATAAGACAATATAGAATACAAAGGCGGTCTTACCGATAATGGTGATCTCTCACAGAGAACCTTAAGCGAGGCGAAAAACAATAAGGTAAATTAATAATGACGAAATGAATTTAGGTCAAAAAGAATCTTCGCTTTGAAAGTTATCTACAAAATTATTTCTACCTAGTTTGTGAACCTTGAAACCCTCCAATGTGCCCCAAAACAGGCAATAACGTCAGATGAATATATACCATTAAACTTAATCATAAAATATTTAATACTATTTGTAATTTAGCAGACTTCTTTCCACAAAATTTCCATCACAACAGGAACTACACAGGTAACGCAACAGTATAATGTGGATTAAAAGCTAGGTAAGGTAAATAGCAGCCCATTAACGTCCCACTGCTGGGCACAGGCCTCTTCACTCATAGGAGAGACGGTTTTAGAGGACAGACCCACTACGCTGCTCCAATGCGGAATGGGATGCTACCCTAGATACCCTAGAACTACACTTGGGACATGCAGGTTTCTTCACGCTGTTTTCCTTCAGCGAATAAGAAATAAAAACAAACTTGTAATGCCTTATTTTAGGATGAAGAATGATCAGAAGGATTTGCCTCTGCATAATTTAAAGAAGCCATATTATAATGTTGAAGATTATTTATAGACTACTGAGTATTCAAAAGTGCTTATGCTGCGCCACGCGGGCAATACACGCGGACGCCCCATACACACACACACTTCCACTTGCCGTCATCACCGCCTCCTGACGTAGGCAATGAGGACGGCAAAGATGAAGCAATAACGGTGGCGAATAAATCAATTGACCTGGACTACTCTAATTTGCTAGCGTAGCCAGCGGTAACCAGCCCATATAAGTAGCAGCCTATTAACGTCCCACTGCTGGTCACAGGCCTCCTAACTCATATGAGAGAGTGTTTTTAGAGCATAGGCCCACCACGCTACCCACTGCGGATTGGCAGGCATAGTACACAAGTATACTCTCTATTCCTTCACTCTCATAGAGGGCAATCTGACACGACCGGAGAGAGAGACCAGGCGCAGGACCGACGGCTTAACGTGCTCTCCGAGGCACGGGGGTGGATCACACCGCCAACTTCCCAACTTCGGGCAAATACTGAAAAATCTTAATAGAAAACTCAATATCGATTTTCGAATTGGCCCGACCCGGGACTCGAACCCAGTCTGTAGTCGAACATGCTAACCACTAGACTAATGAGGCAGTTAATTTATATGGGCTCACTAACAAATAGCAACTGTAGTAAGTCCAGCACTATTACAGCATGGCAATAGAGTAAGTAGAGCGTGGTGGATCACACAGCCAAATTTTTCCCAACTTCGAGCAAATATTGAGAAATCGTAACCACTAGACCAATGAGGCAGTCTCCTGCCAGTTCAAACCAGCCCGTATAAAAGTAAGTAGCAGCCCATTAACGTCCCACTGCTGGGCACAGGCCTCCTCCCTCATATGAGAGAGGGTTTTTAGAGCATAGACCCACCACGCTGCTCCACTGCGGATTGGCAGGCATAGTACACAAGTGCACTCTCTATTCCTTCACTCTCATAGTCCGATGTGACGGGAATCCGACACGACCGGAGAGAGATCAGGCGCAGGACCGACGGCTTAACGTGCTCTCCGAGGCACGGGGGTGGATCACACCGCCAACTTCCCAACTTCGGGCAAATATTGAGAAAATCTTAATAGAAAACTCAATATCGATTTCGAATTGGCCCGACCTGGGACTCGAACCCAGGACCTCATGTCTGTAGTCGAACATACTAACCACTAGACCAATGAGGCAGTCCGTATGATTGCAGGCAAAATAGAATACCAGGCACCAAATTGATGTCGAGGGAGATGTCCAGGCAAGGAGGCACTGGCTCAAGGCACCCCTCGACTAAAGTTGAGAAGACATTAGGATTGATTGCCTTTTTTTTCAACTTATAAAATAGTCAGCCCAATCCGAGCAGTAGTCATTGACTGACTGTCGTAGAATCGGATTTTAACTTGACGCATTATTTAGACATGTCACCGTAAATGCGGATCAGACTATCTCACAGCATCAATATTATTAGATGAAACCTTTAAAATGCGTAAGCCTCTACAGCTGTGATTGAAGTTAAATTGAATTTCCCGAGACGTAAGCTCTATTATGTTCCAAGGATTTAAGAAATAAATTCAAGACAAAAACATAAAGTTATATTTAGAAAAGATTTGGATTTTACACTATTAGAAATCAGGATTAGAATATCTGTTCAATTCAAAAGCCTAGGCATATATATAAGCTGTTGAGAGTGAGCTATAATATAATAAACTAGCAATGGGCCGCGATTTCACCCAAGTAGCTCACTTGGAAACAAACTATTATAAACAATTTAATATGCTCTAGAAAGTAAATAAAAAAATTGCCAATTTTTACAGTTCTCCTTAATAAAATAAAATGAAAAATGTTGGACTACTTAAAAGTCTATCAAATTATCACGATAATATAATGTAGTTACAATTATTATTATATTTGGAGTCGCCGTCAGTCTTGATGGTTTGATTATTTGAATGCTATTGAATGCAAATGTTAATGTATGTGAGCTAGCCAGCGTGCGATGGAGAGGGCTATGCTCGGAGTTTCTCTACGTGATCGAATCAGAAATGAAGAGATCCGTAGAAGAACCAACGTCACCAACATAGTCCTACGAATCGCGAACCTGAAGTGGCAATGGGCGGGGCACATAGTCCGAAGGACCGATGGACGTTGGGGACCGAAGGGGCTGGGGTGACGACTCCGCACCGGACGGCACGGTAGGCAGAAGCCCCACAAGGTGGACCGATGATATAAAGAGGGTCGCCGGTAGACGCTGGAGCCAGGCGGCGCAAGATATGGCCTTGTGGAGGTCATTACGTGAGACCTATGTCCAGATGTGGACGTCCATCGGTTTAAGCGACCACGACGACGACGAATGAACGAGACTACACTCATTTGTTTACACTAGTAAGTAAGTAAGTAGCAGCCCATTAACGTCCCACTGCTGGGCACAGGCCTCCTCACTCCGAGGAGCGAGGGTTTTTAGAGCATAGACCCACCACGCTGCTCCACTGCGGATTGGCAGGCATAGTACACAAGTGCACTCTCTATTCCTTCACTCTCATAGTCCGATGTGACGGGAATCCGACACGACCGGAGAGAGATCAGGCGCAGGACCGACGGCTTAACGTGCTCTCCGAGGCACGGGGGTGGATCACACCGCCAACTTCCCAACTTCGGGCAAATATTGAGAAAATCTTAATAGAAAACTCAATATCGGGACCTCATGTCTGTAGTCGAACATGTTAACCACTAGACCAATGAGGCAGTTGTTTACACTATTATGACATAAATGAATACATTTGATTTGAATTTGATTTGTAAGAAGTAACTGCGGAAACGTTTATTTTAGAAAAAAAAATAGATATCCGTATTAAGGACAGTAACAGCTAAGCACTAATAACGACAACACCTGTATTTTCCTTAAGAAAAACATGCTGTGATTTTAGGTATATACCTTTTAATAAATCATATTATATTGATAACCCGCATTCGGAATACCCCGAGCTCAGATCAGATATGGCTAAAACCCAAATAATGTTATGTTTGGGTTTTAACTTTTTTGCAGAGAGATTCTATTAGATTAAAAACTAAATAACTGATTGAATCGATTTGCTATTAATATTTTCTTATGTAGCTATGAGAACTGGTGAAGGGCTTCGGTCGTGCCTAGTTAACATCATACCAACAAATATCTGTCTACCAATACTAACTACTAAACCTCTCTCGTGGCAATGGTAAGTCTAATTAGACGGACTTATTTTTTAATTCATTATATCTTTTGGATGGAATGTCCTATTTGAATAGTTTAAAAAGTATTTTACAGGTATTGAAACGGTTTTTAATAAAATATCATTTAATATGATAAAAATCAATAATGTAGTATGGATAATATGGTTTAATTATTGTCGGCACTTTTATTAACATTACATTTGTAAAAAAGTAGTTATAGTGGCATAACTACAGTAAATGGACATATGGTAACACGGTCTTTTTTTTAGATATTAATACGTTCTATAACATTTTTTTATGACTAACTTTTTCACGTCTTGGGAAATTTTCATAAAAATGCTTATTGCGGGTTATACTTAATACCCGCGATTATATATATTTATTTTTAAAATATACAATTCCATAGCACATTAATTTGATCTACCTCGTGAAGTTTAGCCAGGCCTTGCCACATAAGCGCACAAAATGTTACGACATCACGTTATAAATATTTGAATTATTCGGCTTTTCTGTACTACAATATTGTACATTACCTAAATATATAAAAATCAATGCCACTTTTGGTTGTATTTTTTAACCGTTTTTTGCGTATTAGTGTTGTGCTTTTTGATAGCGGGGTGGCGAAATAACTAACCTGTAACGTACGAGTATTAGGTTGCGGGTTCAATCCCTGGTGTGACGATATCATTGTAAAGTTTCATTTAAATGGCGCTGTCTCATATGAGCAACACGTTTTTTAGATGTACACATATTGAGATAAATTTGTTAGTTTACTTCAGATTCACTAAAAATCAGAAGATAAATAAAAATTTTAACAAAAAAAGAACCGCCTTCAAAACAAACTTACATATATATTAATATGCTCGGCTGTCTATCGGCGTGGGGCAGAGTCAAAAAGTGACAGTCCGGCGCGTCTCTCGGCAGTTCTCAAGTGACGATCGGCCGGAGCGCTTGCCTATTGAAACTGTAGCGCTCCTAGCTATTATTATTATTAATGAGTTTCTGTGAATTGATATCGGGTAAGTAAGTAAGTAGCAGCCCATTAACGTCCCACCGCTGGGCACAGGCCTCCTCACTCCAAGGAGCGAGATATCGGGTACATTAAGTGATTGAACATTGTAATCTGAGTTAATGAATAAAGTGTTTTATTGCACCAACATTACCCACCAACGCCCACAATATGGAAAATATGGAAGCCATTGACGATGTCGGCGGAGAACCCTACGCCCCTATGCTTTATGCCCTCCTTTCTCTCTTATTATACGACATATATATATATATATATATATATATATATATATATATATATATATAGTGCCGTGTACAAAACACACTCGATATATTATTTTACAACAAAATGACATATATTTGGTGCACAACGGATTTCCCCATATTTAAACGGAATCGGAAACTACACCTGTAGCATTTATATTAAATATTGACTCATCGCAGCTCATTACATAAATTCCTTGGGATATTTTATAAGTCTGCGACCATGAGGAAAAATTATTAATAGCTTTTCACGTAATACAGCGGAAAGGTTATAATTATAGCACGATTATTTGTGTCTAGAAAAACCAACCGAATCAGGTTAATGGGTTGGGTTGGCAGATAATGTATTTTGCATTATCTATCTAGGGCAAGTTTAAAGTTATTATTGGGCATTAGAAAAAAATAATACCTTATATAACAAAAGTCAGTAATTATAGTGAAACAGTATCGAAATTTAAACAGTTAACATGGTCTAATTAAAAACTCAATCAAACGATGTTTTCTCATTGAATGAATGGGTTCTGTAGTTTTAGCGTGAAAACGGGGACAGACAGAGACATAGTTCTTTTCGAATTTATAATAGGGATAGTGAAAACTGACAATAGGAATTGAAAATTACTTGCAATATTCGGAGAATTACTAATGATTTATATATTACTAGCGGCCCGTCCCGGCTTCGCACGGGTATACATAAATAGGTACAGATATTTAAGTTATAAGCATGATAATTAAAACGACCATGAATTGGCAAATATTATGAAAAAGTGTGATTCCTAATACTAAAACTAAGTAGCTCTGAAAAGAACTTTTTAAGTGAAGCATAAAAATGTGTTAAAAAACTCGAAATATTCAATGTCACTTGCGTCCATTGCGTAAGGTATCCTAGTTCATAATGGTGCACCCCCTTCACTCGCACTGCCCCTCTCTTGTCGAGTTAGTATTTTTATTTTATTTTCATGATATGTTTTGAATAGAATATCCGACTTCAATAATTCAAAAAGTAATCATCGGGTATTAAGACAGTCTTGAATACTAAATTATTTATTTGAATAAAAATTTATAAATGGTACGGATAGCACGGTCTGATTCTGATCGGCATTTCTATCAATTTGTTAAATGTAAGAAGTAGTTATAGTGACGTAACTACAATAGTTAGACATATGGTCTCGCGAAGTTTTTTGTAGATATTGATATATTCTACAATATTATCGAACATTTTTTTGTCCTATCATTAATATTCTTTACAGCGTATGCGATGAAAGACATATTATGGCTAATTTTTTTACACCTTCGGTTGATTTTAATAGAAATATCTAAAGATTTCTATAGTAATCTAGTACTAAATATAGCCTACGTTACTCCGTGATAATATAGCTTTCTAATGAAAAAAGAATTATTAAAATCGGTCCAGTACTTTTGACTTTATTCGTTACATACAAAACTTTCCTCTTTATAATATTAGTGTAGATTACCTTGTCAGTGTCCGTTGGCAGCGTCCCATAGCCGTACCAGCTTCTCGCGGGCCTCAATCTTGGTTCTTCTCTTGGAGACAAGAGACCACTGCCCCATCTAACAACCCCTTCGGCTACTGCTGCAACGCCTGGAGTTAAGGGACTCCCATTGGGAGATTTAGGCGACACGCCCTTCTCAGCAACCGGAGGCAAAGTAGGCTTTGCACATCCGGTCCTCCTTTCGTATATCCTTTTACAGGCATCGTCAATATCTGTCTCTAGCAAACCCTTTTTATCTCCACCCCGCTTTACCTCCAAACTTCTTTTTGTTTCTTCTTGTCTTTGCAACCATTTTGGATCCGAGTCCCTCCTTTTCGCGCTATCGTTAGAGTCCTGACGACATAGTAAAGTCTTTTTCAAACTTTCACTGGAGTCCTGTTTGACAATTGACTTTTTGTCTGCGTCCTTAAGAGCGCATTTCTTCTCCTCTTTAGCTAGCAACGCCCTTTTGAGGCTTTCTGAAGAGTCCTGCTTATTAATAATTTTCCTCGGGCATTCTGTGTTGAGGGAGTCTGTGGTTTTTGAGATCAATAGTTTCGGGTAATCATACGGGGCGTGATCGTTGGACGGAGGGTTTAGTTCTAGAGATCTTCTGTTCTTCTTCTTGTCTGCTGGTGCGATCTGCGCCTTAGCCGGCAGCAAGCGCCGCGGCAGAAGGCTGCGGTGATCAGCGAGGGGCGATTCTGGTCGCAACATGGTTGGCGGCGATGTGAGGTTGCCGCGGAACTGAATTCCCCTGGAACAAATGAAATTCAATATAAATAAATAAATAATAAAAATTCGAAAACACCTCATATAATAAATTGGGAACGATGATCATGCAGAAGTTAAAGACTATGTTGCAGTGATCAACGCTCTTCTTTACGATGTATGTGCATACTACATGGTGTAGGTGTGGGTGTGTGTGCGTGGGTGTGTGTGTGCGTGTGTGTGTGTGTGTGTGTGTGTGTGTGTGTTGTGATGATAAAAATTATACAGCAGACCTAACTACTTAATACTATTAGTAATATAAGTGCTTATATTTGATTCAATGAAGTCCCAGGTTGAATTTCCGGCAAAGCATATTTGTCAGAGTCTGAACCTGAGATATTGCCCTGGGCTAGTTACAACCCTACCAGCTAAGACTTGCCACCAAACAAAAAACTTGCATTCCTGTATAATGCTGCATAGAAATTATAAGAGGTAATTTACCTCACGCTAAGTGTTAGTTTAGATAGTAATAACTATAAAGCTCAGAATCTGGATCCTTATATGCTACATCTGGCGTGTTGTAACATACGGTAGCGAGGCATGGATGCATATCATCATGAGGCGGAGAGTTGAGTATTTCGGCCACGTACTTATCACGATAGGTACGGGCTTCTAACTTGAAGGCCAAAGACGTGCTGAACGCAGGCAGAGATGTTTCGTCTTGCTAAGAATAGAAACAACTCCAGAAGTTATCGGCCAATCTTCAAGAAAAATGAAGAGGCACTTTTAGAAGAATAAGTGTTGGCGTGTTTCCTGGTTAGAAACTTCACTTACCAAGAGATTATAATCAAACGGTAGTCGCTCAGCAATATTAAATAAAATTTAAATGTGGAGGCAACATTGTAATGGATAAATACGAACAACCTATAAGCAACGCTAATACATTCGCAAGGCTTTCACTCACGTGAAAGTAAGATGGGGTCGGTTATCCGACATCTTACATCAAATCTTAATTAGGTCAAAATTAATCGCAAAACTTTATTTATCTATACGATAAACTAAAAAGGAAATATGAGGCTTGGGCTTTGGCTAGTTCCCACACTTAATGAGAAACCATAAAGGTAAATTATATCTCGCGTGAGATTACTGTCAAGTTTTAAACTGTCAGCAATAAAAAGACATATATGTGAATTAGCTGTTGGTCGCTCTTAATGCTTAATTTAAGCCATATCAGTATTTATATATGAGACCCTATTTACCTATATCAGCATCACGCGTGAACTGCAGGACCAATTTCGCTGGTCAGGAGAAGGTTCTTATGACAAAAAATTTATGATAGTTGTGTAGAATATCAGAAATTTTAAGAAGACTTACACCACCATCAAAATTTTTCTAATTTAATCTTATTACGATAGACATGACTGTCAGCGATTGAGTATACGCGAAGCACATAAGTAATTAACATATTTATTACAAAGTAATGTCTTCTAATAATAATATAAAGAAGAAATATTTGTGCTTTTTTATGTAAGTATGTATCACACAAAAACTATTGGATGGATTTAAAAAAAATTAACCATTAGAAAGCTGCATTTTCACTGAGCGACATAGGCTATATTAGTGTTTCCTAAATATTAGGGATCCCTAATAAAAACGCATTAATATTACTCAGCGTGTGAAAAAACAAATAAATAAAAATTTTAACAAAAAAGAACCGCCTTCAAAAAAAACTTACAAATATATTAATATGCTCTAAAAAGTAAGAGATAATTGCGTATTCTTTTATAGTGTTCTTCATATTCTTATATTCGGAGCCGGCGTCAGCCAATCCTCCCACCTATATGTAGGCACCTCGGCTGACACCGACTCCAAATATAAGAATACGAAGAACACTATAAGAGAATACGCAATTATTTCTTACTTTTTACAGCATATTAACATATTTGTAAGTTTGTTTTGAAGGCGGTTCTTTTTTTGTTAAATGATAATTTATTTTTTGATTTTTAGTAAATCTGAAGTAATCTAACAAATTTGTATCAATATGTGTACACCTAAAAACGTATTGCAATGCAGCAACAAACGTAAGCTCATTGCTATTTGGTTACAGGTTATAAACCGCACCCATACTGTATGCCGTTGAGGAGATCCATTGATCTTCATATTTAACTACCACTAGCACTTGACCATGCCGAAGTTACGGTAGGCAACTCAAATATCTGGATAGCCTATAGAATATTCTGCCGAGTATCATTAATTTGCTCCTAAGAATTAAAGAGTTCCGTCACTTTGTCATGGACTCCATCAACAGAACCTAACCAAACTATCACAAAACAACCCTTGAAGTATATCCTTTCCATTAAAAAAAAATCATCGAAATCGGTCGGCGTGATCTTGAGTTATTCGTCCATTTGTCGCGCACATACTTAATGCAAATTTAACACTTATCCGGTTTTCTCATGGATGCCATTATCAGAACTGGATTTTAATAAAATGGGACCCCATAACGAGCACCAACTTTCATATAAAAATAAATCATCAAGATCGGTCCACCCAGTCGGAAGATATGAAGTAACAAACAATATAAAAAAACAATACAGACGAATTGATAACCTTCTCCTTTTTTGAAGTCGGTTAAAAATGTTTTACAATATTAAAGAACGTATTAAAATGTACGAAAAAGTATGCGATACCATATGTCCAAATACTGTAGTTAAGCTACTATAACTAATTTTTACATTTTGAAAATTAATAAAAGTGCCGACAATAATCAAACCATATTATTCACACCTCTGTATCAATCCTTATCCTATTAACTTTGTTCTGTCTTACCTATTTAAAACAGAACAAAGTCAGGTCAGCTACTGTAATATATACTGAAATCATGAATAATTAATTAAATTGCTTTTCAATAATATATTCCAAAGATAACATTCCTACTGCGTTTTTTCATTTCGAATTAACAATTCGTAGCATTCACTGTGCTCGTGACACAAATAAATTATTTATGATTCTCATAGAATATATAATAGAAAATAATCACTATTGATAAATGCGATATAGAATAAGAAAATATTCATTTCGATAAAAAAGTAAAGCCATATGTTTGAATAGTACCAAGCCTATATAAATCGACCTTTGCTTTATTCCTAACGGTCACAATCCTTTTAAATATTATGTAGGACAAAAACAAACAAACAACTAGTTGAGTCGCGCAACTTCAACTACATATACTTAAATATGAAACTTTAAATACGACGTTGATAGCAGATTTCATACTTAACCAGGTCAATGTTGTGCGATGGTCTGAATTTTATTCTAACGAATATACGCTGGAGTGCGGGGTGAGGCAAGGGGGGTTGACTTCACCGAAGCTCTTCAATGTATATATTAATGCGTTAATTGAGGAACTTAGCAGCAGCCGCGTCGGATGTCATATTGACGGGGTGTGCCTCAATAATATTAGTTATGCTGATGACATGGTGCTGCTGAGTGCGTCTGCCTGTGGCTTATCGAAGCTTTTAAGCATTTGCGAAAGCTATGCTAACACCCACGGATTGAAAAACAATGTCAAAAAAAGCGAATGCATGATCTTTCAGGTCAAGGGAAAAGCTTTGCCCGCGAACATACCACCTGTTAAGCTTTACGGCACACCGCTAAACAGAGTGCCTCGTTTTAAATACCTTGGCCACGTGGTATCCTATGACCTTAAAGATGATGCAGACATAGAACGAGAGCGCAGGGCATTGTCGGTAAGAGCGAACATGATCGCGCGCAGGTTTGCTCGTTGTACTGTACCAATAAAGGTCACTCTTTTCAGAGCCTATTGTACATCCTTTTATACAAGCAGCCTCTGGATTGACTACACACGGAAGCAGTACAATGCCCTTCGTGTCCAGTATAATAATGCTTTCAGGATTCTGATGGGGCTGCCTCGCTTCTGCAGCGCTTCAGGTATGTTCGCTGGGGCGGGTGTAGACTGTTTCTACACTACCATCCGCAAACGGTGTGCATCCCTGGTGCGCAGGGTTCGGGGCAGCACTAACGGTATTCTGAAGGCATTTGCTGGCAGACTTGATTGCCAGTACTTGAACCATTGCTGTATGGTCCATGTACGGGCAAATCAAGGCTGTCACTAGTTAGGAAAATTACTTTTAAGTTAGTGTATTAACATTAGGCTAAGATTATTGTAACTAACATATATGATCCTTGTGGTCGAAATAAAAAGTATTATTATTATTATTATTAACGATCTTTCGGTTTAAAAAATGTCTCTATAAAATACATAAAATGAAAACTATTCTAGCTGGGAAATGTCTTGACGCAGCCCAACGATAGAATTTCTCAAACCGGGACTCGCAAACCCTGAATACCCACTAAATCCCAGCGAATCCCTCCTTATCCATGACTGAAAACTCTAGTTGTTTCCTAACAGTATTCCACTCTATTAACCCGGATGATACCGACTATGAGGTCCTACTGTATTATAGTATAAATAAAAAATAAAAAAAGCCTTCTGAAATTGAAATTATTAATTAAGTGGAGTCGCTATAAGTAAAGTGTATTTTATTAAGTAATTATTGCATTTAGTTTAGTCTGTAAGTATTTATGTATATTAAGTTTTCTTTTTAGTTGTAAAACTGTAGATGTCCGTGGCCTCACCAGGATTTAGCTGAAAATCAGCGCTGTGCGTTCTTTGCTAGCACACAGGTATAAGAACGCACAGCATACAGCTGAGCTAAACTCCCTTTCAAATTGTATCGTAATTGTTATTTTCGCTTACATGTATTCTGCTCACAACTGTACAATTTGAATAAACGTTTCTTTCTTTCTTTCTTTCTACAATTCAATAGGGTGAAGCATTAAGCACATACTGCGTGCGACTATTGCCAGCCAGTCTACTCTGACGACGAAGAGCTTCAGCGTGACGACGGTCTCGCAAAAGAAGGCAATCGCCCTCTACCCAACTTCACTAGCGAGCATTGCACCAATTTTGCCCTCCAGAGAAAGATCTATCCAGAAAAACTAAACGAAAAGCAATTCGAAATCGGTTAAGTAGTTTCGGAGTCCATCAGCGGCAATCATCACAGATATGTCTATACATTGTATTTAATTTTATTCCATACAAAATTCAAAAAGAGTAATACAAAAGAAAATCGTAAAATAGATGACTTGACAACCAAAGCACTAACCCTAAAATATGGCATTGATTTATGACCTAACCTCAGCGTATTGAAATAGCTACAAATGGACCGCACAGTGATTGACATTTAGAACCTGATCGCCTGTTTGTTTTTCGCTCCATCGAAATTGCATGATTTGCGATAAACAAATCTATTTGTGGAGCTGGAAATCCTATTTTATTAGAGAAGGAAGGAGTATCAACTTTGCCATAGACCCACAAGCTTACTTAAACCACTACACAAAAAAGTATTTGTCGGTGAGTAAGAAAGAAGGAGAACATAAAGCATAGGGGCGTATGGTTCCCCGCCGACATCGCCATTAATGGGACCCATCATATCATTTCTTATACTGAGGGCGTTCGTGTTGGCGCAATCAAACATTTTATTAATTAACTCTGATTATAATGTTCAATCACTTAATGTTCCCGATATCAATTTACACAAACCCATTAACAATAATAAGCTAGGAATGCGACAGTTTCAATAGTCGACTGATCCGGTCGACGGCCACTCGAGAATTGCCGAGAGACGCGCCGGACTGCCACTTATTGACTCTGCCCTACGCCGATACACAGATGGCGCCAGCGTTCCACAGACAAGAAATTGGCATTTACGCATACCAACCGAACAATTATCACTAAAACCTAGCGAAACCCGCATGATCCAGAGGCTTACAGAAAAAACATTCTACTCTGGCACCCCGGATAGATTTGCCTTCACAAAACCTTTCAGGGTGTATGAAGGAGGCAAGCAAAACCCTATGGGTTTCCTTCTCCCTCTCGTTCTCCCTCTCCCTCTCTAGTTTCTCCTTTTAGGGCGCTATCAAAACCGGATAAGTATAGTTCACCCACAGAAAATCATTGTGATTCAAAATCAAGCTACAAGATCATCATATAAGGTATCGGAAGTCCAAAATATTGGGATGATAAACGAGTACCATTGTTATGTCAGTCCAAAGTTATTAATTGTACGTGGAATTTGTCACGTGCTTACAATTATTAGGTAAATAAATATCGGATAAAATGTGAAATTTATCTAATCGTCAATACTGATATCAAATGACGAATTCATGATAAAATTTACAGCTATCATCCGACGCAGGGTGAAAGAATTTTGCGAAAGGATTTCGTTTTCGTACGAGATGGCGGAAGAAAGAATCCTGCCATTCCTGGATGTGCAGGTTAAAGTAAGACCTGATGGGACTTTTGGTTACTCTGTATACCGAAAACCTACACACACGGACCAATACTTGCACGGATCGTCTCACCATCACCCACGTCACCTCGCTTCGGTTGGAATTGCTCTCACAAACCGTGCTTATGACTTATGTGACGAGTTTCGCGTACAAGGAGAGTTAGACCATGTGAGCAAGGCGCTACGTTGGAGCGGACATAAGTTACCAAAAAAGAAGAACCCACAGAGACGCGGAGAACGTCCTTTGGAGGTAGAGAGGCAAAAGGCTTACCTACCGTTTGTAAGAGGAGTGACTGACAAGATAGGCAAAATCTTTAAAACTAATTATAATATCAATACCGTCTTCACTCCCTTACAAAAGATAGGTGATAAGATGCGGTCTCCAAAGGATTGTGTACCGTATCAGTGTCCGGGCGTCTATAAAATTGACTGCAGCTGTGGAAGCTCCTATATCGGGCAAACAAAGAGATCCATAGCCCAACGTGTTTCTGAACATATAAATGCAGTCAAACACAATGATACTCAAAAATCAGCTATTGCAGAACATCTCCTTCAGCCGGGTACCAAACACTGGATTGAACTTCATTGCCCGCAAGTTCTATCCACGGACCGTCACTACATACCAAGAATAGTCCGCGAAGCTATTGAAATTAAGAAACACAAAAATTTCAATCGCGACGAGGGATTTAAGTTGGCGGCAACGTGGAATCCAGTAGTTGATATATGTCAAAAAGGCAAGCGATTTAGAGTATCAAAATTAAAAAATGACGTCGTGAGTACAGTATGCCGAAAAACGAACAAAGTACCGACACCATTAAAAAGAACGCGCCGCAGGGTAGAAAGATTCTGCCCCTGACAGCAACTCCAAGCCACTGCAGTCTCGTCGCGACCACGGCCCATGCAATTGGGCCGAAATATCGACAAATTCACAAAAACATTATCGTGGTATGTAACCGTATATAGTATATTTTTCTTCAAATATGTCGATAAACCACGAAAGTT
>JACTOM010000929.1:21826569-21960122 GCA_015832385.1 Elymnias hypermnestra
GGACATAAGTTACCAAAAAAGAAGAACCCACAGAGACGCGGAGAACGTCCTTTGGAGGTAGAGAGGCAAAAGGCTTACCTACCGTTTGTAAGAGGAGTGACTGACAAGATAGGCAAAATCTTTAAAACTAATTATAATATCAATACCGTCTTCACTCCCTTACAAAAGATAGGTGATAAGATGCGGTCTCCAAAGGATTGTGTACCGTATCAGTGTCCGGGCGTCTATAAAATTGACTGCAGCTGTGGAAGCTCCTATATTGGGCAAACAAAGAGATCCATAGCCCAACGTGTTTCTGAACATATAAGTGCAGTCAAACACAATGTTACTCAAAAATCAGCGAACGCAGAACATCTCCTTCAGCCGGGCACCAAACATTCGATTGAACTTCATTGCCCGCAAGTTCTATCCACGGACCGTCACTACATACCAAGAATAGTCCGCGAAGCTATTGAAATTAAGAAACACAAAAATTTTAATCGCGACGAGGGATTTAAGTTGGCTGCAACGTGGAATCCAGTAGTTGATATATGTCAAAAAGGCAAGCGATTTAGAGAATCAAAATTAAAAAATGACGTCGTGAGTACAGTATGCCGAAAATAGAACAAAGTACCGACACCATTGAAAAGAACGGGCCGCAGGGAGAAAGATTCTACCCCTGACAGCAACTCCAAGCCACTGCAGTCTCGTCGCGACCACGGCCCATGCAATTGGGCCGAAAAATCGACAAATTCACATAAACATTATCGTGGTATGTAACCGAATATAGTATATTTTTCTTCAAATATGTCGATAAACCACGAAAATTTCAGTTTAAAATATTTATACAAATCGCCACATATTCTTTGTAAATACTTAAATGCTGCACATCTTCGTGACACTAATCCGTATAAATTTTACCCTCATGCTCTTAAAGAAGTATCACTTCAAAAACGTAGAATGGATTGAGTAAATGTACACGTTATTCCTGTACTCTAACATAAATTATAATTCAAGCCCTTTAAATGTTTCATATAAAAGGAAATAGAATTATTATTTGCTGCCATTACGAGCCGGAGGAGCCGTTACGCAGGCTCTCAAGAAAACATTCAAATCTTTATTTCATAGAATTGTTAAAGACATTTCGTTTATATTATATTGCTATTTGAAAAGTGTTGCTATTTTTTGCTTAGAAATGCCTAAATTAACTGAATCCGATCCTTAATGCCGTTTACCAAAACGGATCACGATAAAGATAAAACTGACAGAAGGCTGTTGTCGCTTGAAAATGGTAAACTTCGACAATTTATTTATTTATTTGGAGGCAAACAATTTACTTAGAATAAGTTTTCGACTGAACTAACACAGACATCAGTAAAGTTTGCATTAAAAACTAAAACAACGTTACTGTGCACTAATTTCATTTTTTTTATACGTAACAATTGAGATGTAATATTTCTTTTAAGTAGACTAAGGCCTTTTCATCATTAAATAAGTCTTCACGTAGATAGTAGGTGAATCAATCTTATTATCATTAAATATCTTACCATTCGACGATTTTCTTGTAAAAGAAATAGGCATATAAAGGCATCTATAAACATAATATCAGCGTGGTATTTGATAAGCTAGTTAACATTAAGTACAAACTTTAAATTGATAAAATCAAATCAATCATTCTAGGGCTTACGGTTTTTTATTGCTGAGGGATTAGCCATTGCTGTTCCCATCTCACCTGGTGCTTAATGATGACACAGTCTCAGAAAGTAACCTGCTAACCAGCTAAGAGCTAATCTACCTCATGATACCTTCGTTAGAAGCTTCCCACTAGTCCAAACTTAGAGCTATTGGCTTTATCCCAAACGAAATAATTTGACACAAACATTATATAAAAGTTGTGATATATTTAGCAAAACAAACAATCGAAAACCAAATATTAATATTTAATTTACAACAATACAAGGTCCACATTTATAAACACGCCATGACAAGACGATGACGACTTCACCATGAGTCATAGTACAGTACTCAATTTGTTCTCGCAGTGTTAATATGTGTAGGTGATAAGAATACGGTAAATATTTCCATAAACTATATTAGAGTGTATGTTATTCCCATAGGATACCCTTAGAGGGTATGAGGACAACACCTATTGTAGATTGGCGTTCATGTTTCGAATGGCGCTTTATTATCTGTATTTCATTTCGTCTATTATTTTATTTTATCTGTGAATATCATTCTTGAACGTTTGTCTATTGTCGTTCTTTTTCCATTCAATATTCTGTATTTTTAAGCTGTGTGAATGCAACTATCATTATTTTACGTTCACTTGCTATCGGATGCGACGACAAAAGGTCACCGTAAAACCTTGCGCACATCGCACTATATCGTGTGTGAATTATTGAACTTATGTGTGCTGGAGAAATAACCGACCCTGGCTTCCAGCCCTCTTGTGAGTGGAGATGATAGTTGATATTTCATCGTTCTAAAGCTTGTATAATGCAGAATACTCCATTAATTAATAAATCAGATTCAGTTCCACTTAATAAAGCATCTCTTCGCAACTTTTCTCTAGCAAACTAGCTTCCCCTTCGAATTGTTATAAATTGTAGAGTATAATGTAAGTAAATAAAGCACCAATAAGTATGTACACTTTATTACCTATAAAGAGTGCCCGATATCGCCGTTTACTTGTCACAGTAGTGTACGAGGTATGACAATTAAGTAATGAGACTGATTCCATAAAAACCGTATATTTGAAAATCATTCTACAACTCTGCCATCCCCTTCAAAGTAGTCCCCTTGGGCAGCTATACAGCTATTCCAGCGCTGTTCCTTGCTTGGTAACATTTCTGAAACGCTTCGACTGGGATGTCCGCGAGTACCCCCGTCACAGCCACCTGGATGTCCGTAATTGACTCAAAATGGGTTCCTTCGACCACCGATTTTGTTTTAAAAAACAGAAAAAGTCACAGAGTGACATGGCGGGTGAATAAGGCGGCTGTTGCAACACGGCGATCCCTTTAGAGGCCAAATACTGAGACACGCTGTGGGCGGTGGTGGCACGGCGCGTTGTGAGCGCCCTGTTGACTCGTTTTCGCAATCTTTCGAGTACTTGGCAATAGTAGACTTGATTTACAGTTTTCCCCGGTGGAACGGATTCTTTGTGGACGATTCCACGCACCTTGACTAGTCTCCCACTCCGCGCCTCGTCTTCCACGCTTTCACGCCCCTCCTTAAACTCTTTGTGCCATCCAAACACCTGGGCACGACTAAGAGCACTATCACCATACACTTTTACAATTTTAGCGTACGTTTCCGATGCTGTTTCGCCCAATCTGGCGCAAAATTTTAACGCGACGCGTTGCTCTTGAATTCCTTTTTCCCATTTTTGTGACGAGCATTACAAACACAAATCTACTAAACTTGACGCAGCAGGCGAACTAAACAAGCTAGAACGATGGTACACATATCAATGGAGAGGGGAGGGATGTCGGAAAAAGAGAAAGGGAATTTCAAGGTCACAGGTTTGCCACAAACGCGGCAATAAAATCAGTCATTACTTAATTGTCATACCTCGTACGTTTGCCAGCCGTAGTTGCGGCATATAAGAGGCCCGTTTTGGCGATGAGTTCATTGCTGCAAAATATTCGATCGCTTAATACCCGCGCTGGTAACAAGTTGGACGACGGGGCGTTGTGCAAGAAGTCTGCGAGTGTTTCATTATTCCCGAATCACTATATCGTGAGTATGAGCTGTTCAAGGAGCTCACAGTACCTTACAAGGCTAACTCATTATAACCTTTTTCTTTATGCTTCACTAAGACAGATATTCAAAACATCGATTCTCACATTACCATCGCAATATATATTGAATAACATTTTATATATACATAGTAATATCCACTTAAACAGCAAAAAGGGCGAGATATACAATTTTAATACAATAAATCAAAACAAACTTGTAATAAACCATATTTTAGAAAGAAAAAGGTTCAGAAACCATTTGTCGGGTTTCCGGTTCCGGTAAAATACCGCAATCAGTTTTTTATTTGCCTCTACGTAATTTAAATAATGACATTGTTGAGGATTATTTAAGCGATAAAAATGTTTGGACTTGTTGAAATTCTACAAAACTATAATAAAGAGTAACCGCAAAGTTGCTCGCCGGTTTCTTCTCAGCGGAATCAACTTTCCGAACCAGTGGCAGATGTGTTACCAACGGGCAGGGTACTGACGATTAAAAAGTGCTTTTTAAGCCTACTTCAATAAAGAATATTTTGATTTTATGATCATCAAATGTTTAAAAAAAAATTACGTCAGAATAACTACTTGTTTGTGACGATGTTTGTGACTTTCTATGGGATTTATAACAACTAGAACATAGGATACGTGTGTAATTAATAATGAAAACATGCTTTTGTAAACCTTTCAATCGTTACGAATGAGTTATGTTTATTGTAAGTAACATAAATATCAAATAAATGGCGCCATGCTAAGGGTATATGCAGAGGAACTTACGCGGGTCAGATAGTTATATAAAACCATAATAAAACTCCATTTTCATCGATTTTCACTTTACAGTTATGTCAAAACTATAAATTCTTAATCTTTCATATTCACATGAAACTACAGTCAAAACAGAATATAACATCATCGTGTATAATTACAGATCAATTTCAAAAACTGAATGACAAGGTCCCGACATAAATTTTATATAAAGTAACAAGTAAACATACCGTTTATATACAACTGCCTCATTGGTCTAGTGGTTAGCATGTTCGACTACAGACGTGAGGTTCTGGGTTGGAGTCCCGGGTCGGGCCAATTCAAAAATCAATATTGAGTTTTCTATTAAGATTTTCTCAATATTTGCCCGAAGTTGGGAAGTTGGCGATGTGATCCACCCTCTTACCTCGGAGAGCACGTTAAGCCGTCGGTCTTGCGCCCGATCTCTCTCCGGTCGTGTCGGATTCTCGTCACATCGGACTATGAGAGTGAAGGAATAGAGAGTGCACTTGTGTACTATGCCTGCCAATCCGCAGTGGAGCAGCGTGATGGGTCTTTACTCTAAAAACCCTAACTCATATGAGTAAGGAGGCCTGTGCCCAGCAGTGGGACGTTAATGGGCTGCTACTTACCCTTACCTTTAAATTCTAACTAATATGTAGGTGGTGCAAAGATTAAAATGTCTGAATTGGTTTGGATAATAATAATGTTGGTATCCCCAAATAAATAATAAAAAGTAGGCTATGAATCTGAAGCAGCGTGATGGGTCTATGCTCTAAAAGCCCTCGCTCCTCGGAGCGAGGAGGCCTGTGCCCAGCAGTGGGACGTTAATGAGCTGCTACTTACTTTTTTACTTTTACCGTTTATAACAACATCGGAAACAGCGACACCTCGCTTAAAATATTGAAACTTTTATCGATATTCATCGGTTATACGTTCAATCCTTTACCTGTTCCAGGAAAACTATAAAGAATTTTAATCGTTATACTAATCTCTGAATGAATATTTTGACTATTATTATTCTTCTACCTTATCCGAACCTCTTTCGCGTGGTTTGCTATTTGACCTTGTATATTTAAAACTTATTTACTGTAATAGATGACCGCGTGAATGAAAAAAACCAATTACGGTAAAAACTAAGTCTAGGCAACGAACTACACAGCAGGTACTTTATTTTTTTCTTTTTTTACACATTTGAATTTTAAAACAAGTTCATGTGCATAACCTATAATACAATCATACATGGTGGGGTAAAAGTCCGGCTACCATTTTAATTGCTTATAACTTCGTTCAAAGAACAGGCTTGGTTTTCATAAAAACTATAGTGAAAGGTATGCTGAGATTGTTTAGGCACGTAGAGAGAATGAATGAAAGAAGACTGACAAAAAGGATTTATAAGTCAAGAGTGAATGGGAAAGTTGGATAGGACTAAGGCTATCGTTCTTGGACCAAATCCAGTACATTTTAAATAAGGGCCAGGTCAAGAGTACTCTAAACCGACGAACTTGTATCAATGGTTTAATGAAAATGAAAGAAGCGAAGGAGATATGCAAGGATCGTGGCAAGTGGAAGGACGTGGTCTCTGCCTACCCCGAAGGGAATGAGGCGTGATGCTATTTATTTATTTATTTTCCAATCATAACAAAAAAAATGTAAAGACCATGAAAATCAAACCTACTTATGGTATATGTATACGTTGCTTCAACAAGCCCCCAAAAGAAGTTACAAAGACGTCCCTTTAAATAATTAATTTAAATCTTTTATTAAAAGAAAACTAATTGAGAAATCATTCTATAATTTTAAAGAGTACTTAGAAGACAAAAAGCGTGGGAGTTAATTAATTGCTCTTTATGTATATAGATATAGAATAAATTTAAAATATATATTGTAAAGATGATGTCAAAAAAAACGTACACACGACTGAGTTTGTTGTGGGTTCTTCTCAGATCATGGCGCGAAGGAACCCTCGTAACTTTAGATTGTAAGTCGTTCTTTAATGTTTTCATCAATAATTTACAGAAAAAACGATATTTGACGATTCAAAAGTGCTGTAATAGGTCTACTTGAATAAATATATTTTGACTTTGACTTTTGACTTTGAACAAAGTCATAGGCAATCAAAATGGAAGCGAGATTTTTTTCCCCATCGTGTATATGACTATTAATATGAATACTTGTGTATATTGCTTATAACAACAATCGGTCATAACGTCTGAAATATACGACCCCTTCAATGTCGTTATATCCGGTTTCGACTGTATTCCTCAGTATTTTATTATAATTCGTTTCTTATAAAATAAATGTATACGAATACTACGTAATAGTTCACACTAAACTTATTTTAATCGCCAATATTTGATTAAGGAAACCAATGGTCAATACTATTATTTACCTCATAGTACGCGACAAATAGCTGTCAAGTTCAAAGAAAATGGCGCCAAGCGTCGGCCATATTGAATTTGGCGTGACGTCACGTATGTCAACAAACTGTATGCGCAGTATGGCAAAATGTTTGTATCCGGGCTTAAGCCAAACGCCCACGGGTCGTAGCTCAAGACGCTTTTAGATTTGATTGGATCTGGTGATTATTTTTAACATTGCTTTCTATGTATAGAATAATCATTCTTTCAGAGTGACTTCAGCACTAGCGATCTCTCAATTTTTTCGAAAATAATTAAATATCAAAGTCAGTGTAGTACATTTCTTAAATTATATTATCTGTATGCGATTTCGTAATAATGGCGTTTATTAAGTTTATTGTGAAATACTATTTAATATGTATTTTGAGTATATTAGAGGAAGTGTGAAAGTAGCACCAGTGACCGAGAAGTTATGGAGTGGAAGGTTAGCCTGGTATGGACATATAAAGAGAAGGGAAGATAGCCATTTATGTAAGAGGGTCCTATATATGATGGTAAGCGGCAGGGCTGGGAGAGGGCGACCAAAAAAAGTGTGGATGAATTGTGTGAAAGAGGATATGTCTATTAAGGGTGTGAATGTAGAAATGATAGCGGATAGAGTGAAGTGGTGAAAGGAAACATGCTGTGCCGACCCCAACTAGTGGGATAAGGGCAAGAAAACAAACAAACAATTTTAAAACAAGACTTAATGTTTTTGAAACTTTCATCTATAAACCACCGGCATATTTATTGGTCTAAAGGTTGCCTGGAAGAAGCGCCTCAAGGCCGCCTTATTGTACTACTTGTTTTGTATTTTCGTGTTTTCTCTATGTATTTTTCTTGTGGTGTACAATAAAAGTGTTCTCTCTCTCTCTCTCTCTCTAATGATAAGGTTGTTCGGCTACAGACATGAGGGCCAGGATTCAAGTCCCTGGTCAGGTGTATTCTAAATCAATATTGAAATTTATGTTAAGAAATTCTCAGTATTTGCCTAAAGTTAGAAAGTGTCAAGTGTATCATTGGTCTTGCACGTGATCTCTCTTCATTCGTATCGGATTAGAGATTGCACTTGTGTAATATGCCTGCCACCCTGCAGTAGAGCAGCGTGGTGGGTCTATGCTATAAAAACACTCTCCTATGACTGAGGAGGCCTGTGACAAGTGGGGCGTTAATGGGCACCTGCTAACTTTACATTATTTTTATTTGTTTACATAAACATGCTAAAACCTATACACGTTTGTCTATGAATTACATATTGTAATAAAAAACCATTAGAAAAAATTTTGTTTCCTTTTGGTCAAATATGAAAATTTGGTGAAATAAACCAGACAGACAGCAGGACGCGACGGAGTATTCAATTTTATAAAATGTAACGTTATATTAAAACACTATATGGATAAAATTACACTTCCTTATGTAAAAATCTTTATCATGTTTCAGCATTTAATTTATGTACGATTAAATTCTGGGTATGTGTATAATAACTCAATTAAAAATGCAAATTACAGTGCAATTTGTTTCCATTGATTCTGAATTATAAAATAATGTGTATCCTTATTATTCTTATGTACGAATATATTTGAATTTAAATATGTTTATTTAGTAATACTTTATGCACCAGCCCAATTTCTTGTCATTTAAGATATTTTACTCCATAAGTTGCCTGTAAGGAGTCTCGTGGGAATATAAACTCAGTTTTAGTGAGCATCTACGTTGTCTGCGTTAAAAAGTAGCCTATGTCCTTTCTTAGGCTCTAGACTGTGTACCAATTTTCACTTAAATCGCTTCAGCAGTTTTGGTGTTAGAGCTTGACAGACGGTCAGAGTTACTTTTGCATTTATAATATTAAGCAGCACTTATCTCATTTTTCCTGTTAGCTAATTAAGTTTTATTGTTGTTAAATTTTGTATGTAGTTATGTTTAGTACGTGTAGTACTTGTACCTCTACCGCATCTCATTAAGTACTCTCCTATGTCAAAGGGCTACTGGAAGAGATCTCTTTTAAGAGATAAGCTGTCCTATGTACATCCATTATCATTTTATATTGTTTTATCTGTTTTGGTACATAAATAAATAAATTAATTAATTAAGTAAGGATAATAGTTATCGTCTACATTTAATCCTACAACAATGTGGCAGCCCTATATGAAAATTCTCTGTGCGTCATTACTCGCATTGTTTCGCGGTTGAAAAATAACCGAGCCACCTGATAAAATAAATTGAAAGTACCGAAAAACACTACAATAAAAGCTTGGTAAACAAAATGGTATTCAATCATGAACTAACTAAATATTCGCGACTTTGTTTATGTAGAACTTATCTCATCTTATAGCTCTGGGTTAAAAAAGTTTGAAGCATGCAAACTCAGGTAAACATCTAGATATTGATCTATTTTTGATTTATCAAAAACGTAGAAATTTGATATCCCTGCTCTGTAGATCTGTTGTCTAGATGGCTAATTAAGACCGATATGTTAGCCAGCCTTTTCCCACTCCATCCCTGTTTTTTTCGCTGGGAAATTCTTTATGGACGCCGGATAAAGTATAACGTTCCACCCGGGATTGTAAGACTCGCTGGCTGTACCGGAATAACCTCTAAAAGCCAGCGGAGCCCTCTCCATGCAGGTATGAGGGTCCAGGTATTCGCTAACGCATTCAGACTGGAGCCCCGCGGATGAACTTGATGTAAGTTCTTCGGCGAGAGGAAGTTGTCATACCTTGGCTCCCAGTTCCTATACTCATTGAAATACAAGCTAAAATTATAACCTGACTTCAATTGGTATCTACCAGAGTAGAGACGGCTGCAATCCTTTAACTAAATGTAGACGCATTTGTCCTAAATTTCACACAATTTTGGTGTGTCTCGTTTAATTTAAAAAACGCAATAGCCCATCGCCATTGTGATGACTGGCGTGTTTCAACCTTGTCGAATGTTTACAATTTGCAACGCTCTCGACCGCAGCTTGAACGCATCAATGTGGACGTAAAACTAGAAATCAGTTAAGCGCACGTCAGATAATAAATAACGACGGGTTCCGTAATGAAAAACGTTCGTTGTCATGTCGGGGATATTAATAATCTTCTCCTAACGGATTTTCGCTCACAGCCACCAATGTCATGAAGAAATTAGACATGTTAGGTGATATTATAATGTAGAAGCGTATGTGTAAATTCATGAGTACCCTTATTCATTCTTGTAATTACACGAGACGGTACGAATACTTGCGGAGAGAGAGATCGGAGAAAAGCCGCTAGACATGACATGCTCTTCAAGACACAGAGGTAAAGCATTCTTCGGATAACAACTTCGAGTTTCTTAACAAAATCAGAACGGAAGATTTTTTTATAATTATCTCAGGCAAACGACCCAGCCGGTCACTGGATAGAAAAGAGCTCACCGCTACTTAAGGACTCCTGCAGCACGAGTGAAACTGCTGATGTGTTGTCAGCCGAGAAGCTGGGAATTTAGTTGCCCCTTAAACAGTTACATGTCATAGTCTTGTGGGAACACCGCTGATGGAAGTTGATTCTACATTTTGCTAGTGTGCGGGAAAATTATCGACAAAACCAAGTCTTTAAATAGTACTATTCATCCAGATTACGTGGGTAGAATTATGATGCGGTACTAACTGGAATAGTTCCTATGAAGACTCCCCATTATAGATCCTATAAAAGACACAAATGGTTCTTCTGTGATGTAGAGTATTGGTCAGGTTGAGGTTGTTGAATCCTGTTAAATGGCAGGAGTTGATATTGAGGTACCAACCCAAAGATGCGAGCAGACCTCCATATGTGGCCGAATATAGAAGAATCATATGGTCTTTAGCCAAATGGCATGCTACTACACAAATAAGACAGGCACGACATAATAATAGTAATCTCTAAGGAAATCGAGGCACCTACAAAAAGTAGGGTACAGCCACGTGTATTAAAATTCCTTTACTAATGATTTAAGGAAGTCTATTGTTCCGAGAGAGAGACTGGAGAGAGACTAGGCGCAGGAGCGATGGCTTACCGTGCTTTTTTGTCGACCCAGTCTATATAAAAATATGTAGATAAATTTAAAGACATATTTTGCATGTAATATTTTCCATTTCTTAGTTACGCTATAACAAATGTCGGAACCCACGACCCTTGTAAGACTTTTTATCGCTCGCATAAGTACGGTCACATTCCTTTTTGGTTATGTAACATTTTGTCACTATATATTCATAGTTAAGTTGAATATGTATAAACTATTTTATGAACGTGACTAAAATCGAGGTTCCACAGCTAAAAATTTCATATAAAAAATTGCAAGTTATTTAATAACTGAGTATAAGAATGGTAATAACTAATAGCATCCAAGATCCAAGTTTTTATAAACCGTTGCTTCGGACAGATTCAAGGAATTTTCTGGCCCGACAAGATTTCAAACGAAGGCCTCCTGAGCAGAAGCCATGAAATACCTGTCGGAAATGAAATCCTGCGCCGCAAGTGGACCTGTACCTATCCCCAGACAGGCGCTGGAATGGACTCTTCAGGGAAAGCGGAAGCGTGAGCAACCCAGACAAACCTAGCGGCGCTCCATGGCGGCGGATATGATAAAAATCGGAAAAACTTGGCCCGAGACAAAGAGCATGGCTCAAAACAGACGACGATGGCGGAGCACTATGAACGCCCTCTGCCCCATCTAGGAGACTCAGGATTTTAATAAAAATACTAATAGCATAATCCCTAAATCGCAAACTTTATATTACATAATTTCATTGCATCTGTAATGAAAATAAAGGGGCTCCTTATTTATTCGCTTAAGTAACCCTAAAAACGTTTTAAATTATTGGCTATTCATTCATTCAATGGGCTGCGAATTGTCACGTATGGACTTACGTAAGTAATTAACTATTTACTTATTGACAATTAGCAGTCAAGCAACGACCAAAACAATTACGTCGACCTTGTCTATGTGTACATAATAAAACAGTTAGTAGATATAAAAACATACACTATTTTTAGAATATATTTTGTAGGTAAATGCAGCATTTGCGTCGGTAATCTTTTTATATTTATAAAAAAGATTTTGTATAAATTTTTAGTTACTTCCTTTTAGATTATTTGCTACATACTTACATTCATGATCTAATCAATATACTAATTTTACTTTGCAACGAATATATATTTAACTAATACATTTTTAAAATCTTAACATCATTTACGTGGAATGTCCGATATTAGCGGATGTTGTAGGTTTGCTGAGGTACTGGTACGGAAACCAAAATTAATAGCGTAAAATGGGGCAACGCCACTTATAATTGTTATAAATTATGGTGTGTGGAGTTCGCCAGGGTGGAATTACCTCTCCGGATCTTTTCAATATCTATATAAATGATATGATAGAGGAGCTGAGAGCTGCAAAAGTAGGATGTCACATCGGTAACACATGTTTTAATAGTCTCAGCTATGCCGATGACATGGTGGTTCTCAGCCCCTCTATTAAAGGCCTAAGGAAACTGATCTTAATTTGCGAGCAGTATGCCAGTGCCCACGGACTAAGGTATAACGTATTAAAATCTGAAATGATGGTCTTCCGGGCGAATAGGGGACCGGGGAGGATACCCAATGTAATGCTTATCGGTTCAGCAGTTCGGGTTGTAACCAAAGTTAAATATGTAGGGCATATACTTACGGAATACCTGAGGGATAACTGTGATATTGAGATGGAGAGGAGGGCACTCTTGATTCGATGCAACCTGCTGGCCCGAAGATTCGGCAAGTGCAGCAAACCCGTCAAGAAAACATTGGTTAACGCGTACTGTCAGTGTTTTTAACTTTGGACGAACTATAGTAAAAAATCTTTTCGTATCTTGATGGGTTTGCCTGTTATTGCAGTGCCACTAGCATCTTTGCCGAAGCGGGAATGCCTGACTTTCATGCGGTTATCAGGACACGTGTAGCTTCCTTCTGGGAGAGAATTAGAGCAACACGTAATAGTATTCTGGAAACGGTTTGTCACGATACAACTAACCCTATATGTGCTTATTGGCTATCTGTTCATAAAAACAAATAAAAAGTAATTGTCGCGTATTTCTTCCCTGCTTAAATGTTAATTAGAATTAAGTATTTTAATTTTAGATTTTAGATTACTTTATTAATTTTTTTTATTGTAAAATTTTACTGGGTGTACTGCCTTTGAATAAACTTATTTTTTAGCAAATTTAAAATTACTCTACAGGTATTCAAAAATTCTTGATTTCATGAAGGAATTCTTTAAATCGCTTCAGTATGTTTTGGTTTGAAAAAATAAAGACAGTATAGGAATATCGGTGGCTAATGATACCCATGATAGTATCCTTGGAATATGAGCTAACTCACCAGTCGCAGGCCCAGTTATAAGGGTCGCTACTATTTTCTTTCGATTGACATTTTTCAATTCATTATATCTTTTGAATGGGTTTTAATAATTTTAAAAGTATTTTACTAGTATTGAAACGGTCTTTAATAAAATAACTGGGATAAAGATAAAAACAGATGTATTAATAATTATTTGATTATTGTCGCCACTTTAATTAACTGTTAAAATGTAAAAAGTAGTTATAGTATAACTACAGTAGTTGGACATATGATATCGCGGAGTTTTTAGTTGATATTAATACGTTCTATAATATTTTAGAAGATATTTTTGTTTATCATCAATACTTTTTGCAGCGCAGTTGATGACAGATTTTACATGACTAACTTTTTCACATCTTGGGTTACACTAATACATTTTTATTAGATATATTTTATTAGGTATCCCTATTTTTTTTTAAGAAAGTAATACAGCCTATCGTTCAGTGAAAATGCAGCTTTCTAATGGTGAAAACATTACAATCATACATACAAAAACACAAATGTTTCCTCTTTATAAAATTAGATCACAGTGCTTTTAATACATACACAAATGTAACATACTTATACAAAACAAACGTATTACTGTGTTGATGAGTACTACTTTAGGCGACTTTTGAAAACAGCTAATAGGCTATGTGTTATAAGAATGAATGAATTACTCATCAAATGTTTACGCTAATGACCAAGTAATACTTGCATCATCTGTAAATGAGCTACAGGAGATGGTAAATATTATGAATGAAGCTTCGAAAAGGAAAGGAATGAAAGTGAATGCAAATAAAACGAAAGTTATGCTTTTTGAAAGTGATGAATCTATGATGAATGGCAATATTTTGATAGACGGAGACCAAGTGGAGGAAGTGAAAGAATTTGTATACTTGGAATCTAAATTTACGAAAGATGGAACATGTAAAAGCAATATTGAAAGAAGAGTGAATGCAGCAAATATGGTAAATGGTACTCTGCACGCCTTTATGAATAGCCAGACGGTGTCTTAAAGGGCCAGGCTGTGCATGCAGGAGTCTTGGTGCCAACACTTATGTATGGTAGTGAAAGTTGAGTATGGCAGTAGAATCACAAAAGTAAAATAAATGCGGTAGAGACGAGAGCGTTGAGAAGTATACAAAGTAAGAAATAATGTGATAAGAGAACGTCGTGGTATAAAAGAAGACGTAGTGACTAAAATTGAGGAAGGTAGGCTTAGAAGGTTTGGGCACTTAGAGAGATTGAATGAAAGTAGGCTGACAAAAAGGATTTATGAGTCAAAAGTGAATGCGAAAGTTGGAAGGGGAAGACCAAGGCGCACGTTTTTTGGACTAAATCCAGGATGTTTTAAATAACGGCCAGATCAAGAGTACTCTAAATCGCCGAACTTGTATGAAATGTTTAATGAGAATGAAAGAAGCGAAGGAGATATGCAAGGATCGTGGCAAGTGGAGAGATGTGATCTCTGCTTACCCCTATGGGAATGAAGCGTGATGCTATTTATGTATGTATGTTTAAAATACATTTATTCTTTTATTTTAGGCAATATTGCATTGTAAATCGTATACATTATATGCGAGTAAAACCGCTGAAACCGCGTCTCCCTTATCTATTTCGAATATATTTATTTGTTTTACTTCAGACAATATTACAATATAAATTGTATATATCAATTTGGCAACTTAGTTTCGAGGATAGGGTTCAAGGTGAGACACTCGCAAAGGTCACGACTAGACAACTGTAACATTAGGCATTATGAATACATATATTATGCATACAATATACATGAGTGTACCATTAATATTATATTAATACTAGCGAGTCATTCTGTCTTCACACGCGTTTAATGTACCAATAAAAACAAGTAATAAAAAAGAAATTCAAGTCAATTTCTACGCAATCTAAACCGATTTATTTTATACTCGATGTGCCAGCGACTTTGTGCGCGTGAAATAGTGTTCATGGGTAGCATTTTTTACAAATTTAAGCTAATTATACAAAAAATAAGACATATGTATAAATGAGAAATGACAATAAGCCCATTGCTGTAAAACATTGAAATGAAAAATATTGTCTTTTCTCAGGTTTTGGATTATCAGGTCGCAATAGACAGAGTTACTTTTATAATATTAGTAAGAAAGTAAGGATTGTATTTTACACCCTGTACATACTTTGAATGTCATGTTTAAATAAATCGAATTAATATCCTAAAAAAGAAGTTTAAAGCTTTAAAAATGACTATATTTTCATCTCTTGCAAACATTTCTTCGCATTAAAAAGTAGTTTGTCCTTCCTCAGACTACACTGTCTGTGTACCAAATTTCATTTAAATCGGTTCAATAGTTACGTCGAGCACGGCAGACAGATAAGAGTTACTTTCGCAGTTATAATGTTAGTAAGGGTTACTGACGGGTTATCACTTAACTGTGACTACAGCTGATTGTAAGTAATGATACAGTCTAAGATGAAAGCGCGCTAATCTGTTAAAGAGATAAATAATGTAATATCTTAGAACAGAATCACTCATCTACGATTTGCCGACGACGTGGCATTGTGGCAGAGACTCTGGAAGACCTCAGTGCATTGCTCGATAACCTCTGCTTCGAGCTTCTCAACAGGTGGGCCTAAAGATAAACATGGATAAGACGAAAGTTACTCGTATGTCCAATAACCATCTTCGGTTCCATCCAGTCATCGTTGAGAATTTAACACTCGAAATTATAGACGAGTATATCTGGGACACATAATCCAGCTAGGTAGGTTCAATTTTGAGAAGGTTATCAACCGCCGAATCCAACTCGGTTGGTCAGCGTTAAGGATCTTGCACGCAAGATCTTTTCGTGCAACATCCCTCAGTGCCTGAAGACAAAGCTCTTCGAACAGTACGTGTTGCCAGTGATGACTTACGGTTTCGAAACGTGGTTGATGACTATGGGCCAAATATAAAAGCTCAGAGTCACTCAGCGTGCGATGGAGAGGGTTCAGAGTTTCTCTACGTAAATCAGAAATGAGGAGCTCCGTAGCAGAACCGAAGTCACCGACATAGCCCTACGAATCGGGAACCTGAAGTGGCAGTGGGCGAGGCACATAGTCCGACGGACCAATGGACGTTGATGCCCGAAGGTGCTGGATAAGCGACCACGCACCGGCCGGCGCAATGTAGGTAGACCCCCACTAAGTGGACCGATTATATCAAGCGGGTCGCCAGTAGCCTGGAGCCAGGCGGCGCAAAATCGGGTCTTGTGAGCAACATTCACAGTGGACGTCCATCGGTTGAAGCGACGACGAATATATCTTATGATTTCTACACAGCATCGTACCACAAGCCAACTTTTTGTATGGTGGCACATCTGTGCTATGTGATCTTTAGCTAAAGAAGCTAAGAAATAAATAACTTAATGGTATATGACGCAAATAAACCAGCAAATCGACAACTCTTCTGATTTAAAGTAAACCCAATGGAACTACCTATTTTCAATGTCCGTCCGTGTACCAACGTTCAAACCGTGTTTTGTCAACCCTTCTTAAAGTTCCTGGGCTTCCATTATCTGGTTTCAATGTCAAGTGATGATACTGTTTATAATGGATAATCTTGTATGTACAAATGAATGGTGTTGTACAATTTTTCGTAAAGTAATAAAATTAACATCAAGTGAGAATCAGCAAAAGTGTAAACGTATGTTTTTTAACTTGTAATAGCAGGAAACAAATAAAATGATGCAGTAGTGCGAATACTCGCTTTGCTATCAGAGGTCCTGGGTTCGATCCCTGGACGAACTCAGGAAATTGTATTTTCTAATTTGCCTAAGTCTGGATTGGTGGAACACTTCAGCCGAGGCTAGTTATTACCTTACCAGCAAATACGTACCGACAAACTAGAAATTTGTGTTCCAGTACGATGCTGTGTCATCCATCTTGCTTGTATCATCTCAACATAAGTAAGTGTAAGACAAGCAAAATCGAAACTAATATGAATGTATGTTTGTAACGGTTTCACACAAAAACTACTGGACCGATTTTATCAATTTTTTTTCACCATTAGAAAGCTGCCCTTTCAGCGATAGGCTATATTACTAAAGGGTAAAAGTTAACAAAATTTTACATGTCACAATTATTTACATCGAATCAATAGCGTAAAAAATAAGCTTCAAGCTTCTAGTTCTTAAAATGACGATACTTACATCTCATCTCAACCTATATCCTTTCACAGGCTTTAGACTATCTGCGTACCAAATTTCATTTAAATTGGTTGAACGGTTTTCTTGTGAATGCGCAACAGACAGACAGTTACATTCGCATTTATAATATTAGTATGTCTTATTAACTTCTACGCGTGGAATAGAAATGTCATTCACTTAGCAAAACCTAACTACCTTCAATTGTAATATCATAAAAAAATTTATACATACCATTATGAAGATTGTGTCACTGGAAACCTCGCCACTTCGTGGTCCTGTAAAAATAAATTGTATAATTAGCTAAAGCACTCACTGATATATTCTTGCAAATAAAAATCAATGGGTAGAGGATGTGAAAAGTTATTGTGTCCTTACTAAGGTTATATGAATAATTCAAACGAAAATGCGGTTCAACGGCATGTCCGTTTGATAACAGAGCTATTACGATAATTAAATTTAAATGTTTACGATAATTTTACGATAAGACTCTCAAGCATAACACTGCAACATCTAAAGGTTAGGGATCTCTAATAATATCTCCCCCCTAGCCATTTGTGCTGGATAAGCAAAAACTAGAGTTTCTAACTTCTTATCTAAAATAGAGGCACTTGTTACGAAGATGTTTAATCAATCATAGATTTAAAGGGATACAGTGAATAGGATATACGTAAGACAAATCCATGGACTTATTATTGACTTATATAACAGCTTCAAGGTTTTATTTAGTTTTTTTTTAATTCGGTTCAATTTTTGATGTGTAACTTCTCATAAACGTTGTGGTGTAAAAGATGTAGTGACTAAAATTGAGAAAGGTATGCTTAAATGGTTTGGGCATGTAGAGAGAATAAATGAAAGGAGACTGACAAAAAGGATTTATGAGTCAAGAGTGAATGCGAAAGTTGGAAGGGGAAGACCAAGGCGAAGGTTCCTGGATTAAATCAAAACCAACGAACTAGTATGAAAGGTTTAATGAGAATGAAAGGAGCGAAGGAGATATGCAAGGATCGTGGCAAGTGGAAGGACGTTGTCTCTGCCTACCCCTATGGAAATGAGGCGTGATGCTATGTAGATGTATGTAGAGTATTTTTTTACGGATAAAACGCGATTATTTAAACAAGAAATGTTCGCGACTTTTCCCCTTAACTTATAAATAATATGACGTAAATAATATTGTTAAGCATCGTTCGTTTTTGTATAGTATATTTTGTTTTAATTTAGATTCTCTTTAGATGTTTATAACTTTGTATATAGAATGTTTGTTTTCTATAGCATATATATATATTTGGCATTTCCAAGAAGGAAGTTGTTTGTGTAATTAATGTAATCCCTGTGATTGGTGAGAAATAAAACTCCAATCATAGGATGTACTTTTTATCCAATAAAGTAACAACCACCGTCGTTCGCTTGTCACGATAGTGTACGTTTGTCAGTCACAAATATCGTACAATAGATAGCCAATGTTGGTAAACAGTATTCCTGCTGAACAACAGTTCGATACTTTAATACTCGTCTGGTGACAACAGACGGCGGAGCGTTTGAGTGACGAATCTGGTGGCATTTTCATTTATTCTGAACCGGCAAGTCTTCGCAAGAGCTTACGAAGGGGCTCACAATAAATATGTTTGGACTTGATTTCATTTACACACAGAAGCTAAATGATACACATTGTGAGCTATAAAAACTATTTAAAAGAGTAACTTTGCTATTTTCTTCTTAATAGAATCAACTATCTGAACTAGTGGTGGATTTGTCACCAATGTGGCGATTACTGACAATTTTAAAGCTTTTTGAGCATATTTGAATTATCTTTAATTTCAATATTAAACTGAGCTTCAACGACATATTTTTATAGAAGTGAAACTTCTTTAGGCGAATGAGAGCAATTTTTTTACGAATGAAACGCGTGATTAGTGTCACGAAGATGTGAAGCGTTTTTATGCTAATTTTTTAAGTTTGAAGGTTGGGTATATTTACAAATAACATGTGGCATTTCATTTATAATTCGTCATTTGACATTTCAATAACTTATTTGTTTTAATATTCGACACTTTTAATATTTTAATGACAATTAAGTTCCTAATATATTTTAGATTTGTATAAGCATAAACAAGACTGGTTTGCCAAAAAAAAATCACTTTTGACATGTGTACTTTTTGCGCGCGCACTTTACTCTTTTTTTATTCAGGTCACTAAAATTTAAAAAAGACTATTCTTCTGAATCCTGCCATGTCCTGTACATCATAACCAAATTAAACATGCAATGTAATATATTATGTTTATTTAATAGATCAGAGATGTATTCACCACCCTTTTAGGGAAGGTTTAGTTCAGAAAATCTCCGAGCTTTGCTAGCATCGGTTTGTGTGTACCAATTTTCTGTAATCTAGGAAACCAGCTACCTCAGGTTGTTAATTAGATATCATTGTAATCGTCAATAAAAAAGAAGACTATATCAAATAAAAGACTAATTTGTTATATCGTACTTTAGTTTAACTTTACGGTAATCATTGCTTAAACAATACATAATTTATATCTTTGGAGTTACATTCCAATACACGTCAACATGGCGGCTCATCAACGCTGGTTCTTCTTTTCTACTTCTGCTATTGTCAAAAAGCAACCATAAAGTTTACAGTCATAAACAATAAAAACTAAACTGTACAATATAATATTCACTAATACCTAAATTCATCCGCAATAACGTTAACACGTTAAATAAAGGCTGTAAATACTTCCACAATAAGCTAACAAAAGGAATTGATAGACATTGAAGGTACTGGAAAGGCTAATCAGGAAGGTAGGTTCCCAATAAGTGCTTTTGTCGTTAGGGCTTGTTTACATCTAACACTAGGTATCATCAGCATAATTCCTGATCCAGTGGGAATACAAAAAGCTGGTTCTTAGCGAATGGCTGCAAGTCCAGCGCATAAATTGTTGGTACGTTTTGTCTATGGCAATTGTTAATGGACCGAATGTACCCCGTGTGACCCGTAGAAGGGCCCTGCTGCGTCGGAGGAAAACGTTGCTCTAAAGGCGCCTCCTGCGAGGCTCGGACCTAGGCTTAGAGCAACGTTTGCTGCTACTGAAAAGGACAATCGGACAGGTGCTTAATCTTGACGCCCTTGGGTCCGCGACTGGGAGCCGCGGCCGGGGTGTGTCAGACAGCGGGGACCTCGTCTTCACCGGCGAAGACGCTGTGTGTGTGTGATAGTGTACGGGGCGTTGTCAATGGTAGTCTGGTCCTCTGGGTCGTCAAGGACATGTTTGGGCCGCCTCTTCCTAGGCGGGATAATATTTTAAAGATCTAAACCAATCTTTCTCAAAGAGTACGATAGCGCCCCCTTGAGAGGGTTTGAAACCTAGAGCCAAGTAAAAATGAGGGCGTTGATCTGGGTTAAGGGGGCGGTACAATTTGTAATTTCACTACTACACAATAACGAATGTACCCTGGATTGTGATCTATCGTTTTTAACGATTTTTGATAGCATCTCCATCGTTATATTTTTGGGAACGTGGGTTTAACGCTGTTTACTAAGAAGAGAAATCATTTGCAACTTACCAACTATTTTTGAGCAAAATCAAATCTTATTAGATTAGTATAAAAACAACAACTGATTACATATTTATATTGTTTCTTTTAATTTGGTAAGAATATATTATGAATATTGTAAAGAGTTTTATTTATGAGATTGTAGTTTTTAAGTTTTAGGGGTTTACAAAATGGTGGCACTGAAAACTAATTGACTTTCAAAGGGGGCGGTAAAAGAAGTTTGATAATAACTTGTCTAAAGCAACCACCCCGTTATGCTTTTCCAATATGCCTAGTTAAATATTTCCAAGTATACGTCTACAGAAACGATATTAGTGTTAGTCAATTAATACGAAGAAATTGTGCGTCAAAACAAATGAATACGATTTAAACAGTTACTATTCTTTATTGAGACGAGAACCCAAAAAATGCGAACACATTAAGAAAGTGTACGATCGCAAACATGATCCCAGTTGAAGCATGCAACACTGCTAGCTTAAGAACTGGTTTACTGTTAATTTACCGAGAAAATACATAAATTCAAAGCCAAACCGGCGTGCAGGGTCAACGCACAGGCTGTATGCTCCATCGAGCGACTGCGGAAGTGTCTAATCAGCCTAGATACCCGCCGTAGGTAACGATCTTGCAAAGGTCTCGAATGACATCGTTTACATCGCAAATAGTATTTCCAGATTCCAATCTATATTTAGTAGACCCTCAAGAGATTCATATCTTCCATTTGTCGATTGTCTCAAAAGTTCCAAAGAATATCAATGATGAATAAAAATTGCAAACTCCATCATATATTACAGGAGTGGCCAACAAGTCGATCGCGAGACCAATTTTGGTCGATCTCTCGCAAGTGTCATGAGGGGACGCAATCAATGATTAATGTGAATTTAAACTTTATTTTATTACATATGTCGGAGAATAAGAGAAAAGGAGAAGCATAAAGCATAGGGGCGTAGGGTTCTCCGCCGACATCGTCATTTATGGCATCTATAATTTCTATCTATAAATTCGTTTGTGGGTAATGTCGGTGCAATCAAACACTTTATTAATTAACTCAGGTAATAATGCTCAATCACTTAATGTTCCTGATATCAATTTACACAAACTCATTCATAATATTCATAATAGCTAGGAACGCGACAGTTCGACCGTCACTCGAGAACTGCCGAGAGATGCGCCGGACTGGCACTTATTGATTCTACCCCACCCCGATAGACAGATGGCGCCAGTGTTCCACAGACAATTGCACACGGACCAGCGATCCACAGACTATTGCACTCCGACATATATTATTATAACCCTATAAATAAATGTTCATGTATGTTTCTGGACTCGCAAGAGTGCACGGAAGTATTCTTCTTGCCTAAGAAATAGGTCGATCGCGACTCAATTTTAAAATAAAAAGTAGATCTTATATCCACAAAAGTTGACCATCTCTGATATATTATACACTAGCTGAACCCGCGACTTCGTCTGCGTGGAAAGGTTTTTGGGTAGCAATTTCATTAATTTAAGCGGAGGCCAGTATTTTGAAGGGATTAGGAAAAATATTCTAAACATAGGTTATCAAATCATACATAGTCCACTATATATCGAGGCTGGAAAACAGACAAGTAGTAAATATTGTTTTAACAAAGCGAAAGTGCTTAACCAGACATATGAGAGGCAGAGGTAGGAAACTGGACGCTCCTCCCCTCAGACCAGGAGTTTGGGAGGTAGATGTAGATTTGTGCGTCTCCTGCCTCCTTCCAAAGTTTCCTAGCGAGAATCATGCAGAGTACCAGAGGAGATTGCATCTACCGATCCTTTGGAGTTCCACTAAAAGATAGAGATACATGGGCTGGGCACATAGTCCGACGAACCGATGGACGTTGGGGGCGGAAGGTGCTGGAATGGTGACCCCGCACCGGACGACGCAGTGCAGGAAGACCTCCCACAAGGTGGACCGACGATATAAGGAGGATCGCCGGTAGCCGCTGGAGCCAGGCGGCACAAGAACGGGCCTTGTGGGCATCATTTCGTGAGACCTTTGTCCAAAAAGGTAAGTTACTAACCCTAAAAGAAGTATATAGAAGGAATTCAAAGCATACATCTTTAAGAACACTTTGACACCATCCCAACTCAAATCAATGATATTGAATGGCAAATTGCCAGCAAGACGCGCAAACATAAAAGGTTGGATCTCCATTGTTAAGCCTCTATGCCCGCTAAGAATCTATTATCCGCTTTGACATCAACGTTCAGCTCAGAACGCTTTAATCAAATAGCGTATCACTGTTAAATCGTCTACTTACTAGAGATAGTTGAAGACTGTGTACTCCTCAGTTTTTTATAGCTCACAGGGTACATTTTGACTGTTATTTTTTTTCACATCCATTTCGATAACGAATATTTAATTAAACTCAAAATATTATTTATTCAAGTAAGTTAATAATAATAATTTTTATTTCAGGCCGTCAAACTGCCCATATAGTTTTACAAAATTACAAAAAAAATGGATAATAATATAAACTTAAACTATGTTAGTATGTCTTATGTACTAGAAACTTACACTACTTTTGGCCTTATAGTTAGGCCGCTCGACGTGACTCTCCCAAGCCCAGTATGTATACCATTTCAGTGCCTCCAGAGAGGGCTATCCCACTTTTTGACCCACGTGCTGAGGAGGATATTGGTGCTGCCTATCACCCTATTCATCAATGACGCAGCACGTTTGCTAATGATCGCGTAGAAATCATCCACCCGTGCATCCGCAAACATTGCTGACGCTCTAGAGCACCGCGGCATCCCCAACACCGCCCTCAACACGTAAAAAAGCACTTTTAAATCGTCAGTAGTCTGTCCGCTGGTAATCCATCTACCACAGGTTCGGAAATTGATTTCGCTGAGAAGAAACCGGCAAAAAACTCAACGGTTACTCTTTTTAATTTAGTTTTTGTAGGTTACAACGTGTTGGGCTTTCATGTGCAACTGGAATCAAGTTCAAATTCTTCAACATTATAATATGCTTTTTGTAATAGGACATTTTTAACATATTTCTTAAAACAATGTGGAAAACCAAGAAGTGATTCGGGCATCTTATTAAAAATGCGTACGCTCAACCCGACGCATGATTTCTGAACCTTCTTCACTTTAAAATACGGCATTACAAGTTTGTTCTAATTTCTTGTGGCAAAATTGTGAAATTGTGAGATTTTTCTCTTTTTGTTCAATTAGTGTATCTGTTATATAGAAGCACAATTGAGTACCTTAAGATTTTAAATTATTATGGTTATATAGCATTCTAAATATTTTGAGCTTTTTAGTATTTTCGAGTGCCCTAATTTAAGGACATATCCTTATATAACTTTACATCTAATATGTTCAATATGATTATCAAATAGTTTTATTTATATATATTTTGATCAGTTAATAAATTTAACATTATATATATTTCCTGATACCGTGTTACTCCGAGACGAATGCCGAAAAAACTCAACCGATTTTGATGAAGCTTTTTTAAATTGAAACTCCTTTAGGCGCATGCGGGTAGCGTTGTTTTTATGCTGATTCGTTTAAAGGTTAAGTAGTTTTAATATTAACAAATAACATCGTCGTCGTCGCTTCAACTGATGGACGTCCACTGCTGGACATAGGTCTCACGAAATGATGCCCACAAGGCCCAATCTTGCGCTGCCTGGCTCCAGCGGCTACCGGCGACCCTCCTTATATCGTCGGTCTATCTTATGGGGGGTCTTCCTACACTGCGTCGTCCGGTGCGGGTTCGCCATTCCAGCAACTTCCGACCCCAACGTCCATCGGTTCGTCGGACTATGTGGCCCGTTCATTGCCACTTCAGGTTCGCGATTAGTAGGGCTATGTCGGTGACTTTGGTTCTGCTACGGATCTCCTCGTTTCTAATTTGATCGCGTAGAGAAACTCCGAGCATAGAGAAGCCCATAGTCAGCGACCACGTTTCCGATCCGTAGGTAAGCACTGGCAACACGCAATGTTCGAAGACTTTAGTCTTCAGGTACTGAGGGACCTACCTAGCTGGACTATGTGTCCCAGGTATGTGTATTCGTCAACAATTTCGAGTGTCGAGTTCTCAACGATGGCTGGGTGGAGCGGAAAATGGATATTAGACATAACTTTCGTCTTATCCATGTTCATTTTTATATATACAAATAACATGTGGCATTTTAATTTACCACTCGTCATTCAATATACTATTTTTCATAATCTTTTCTAAATTTTCAATTCATTAACAAAATTTAATTGATAATTTGTATTGATATTCGACTCTTAATATTTTAATGACAATTAACTTCATCAAATTACTAACATGTCTTCCTTCGTCCCACTAATTCCCGGAAATCTGAAGTTTTAGATTTGTATAAATATAAACAAGACTTAAAAATTAGTTTGCCAAAGAAGTTTCACTTCTGACATGTGTACGTACTGTTACATTCCTAAATTCTATATTAATAACGCTGACCTGCAACTATCGACTCTTATGTCGAGTCAAGATGTAAACAATCAGTCCGCGATATATTGTTCATAAAAACCGTAACTCTGCTTCAAATAGTCAGTCGTTCTAGTAATTAGTTCGAATTACTGTCCAAGACTATGGACCTGGTTTCTGTCCGCCGGTCTGGACTCGTAATATCATATCAAATCAAATCAAAATATCTTTATTGAAGTAGGCATATTACAGCACTTTTGAATCGTCAAACATTTTCTTTTTTCTTTTCTTTTCCACACTCTAATTCTAATGTACGTCTGATGATGATACTCCAGAACGACTTAAAATCTAAAGTTACGAGGGTTCCTTCGCGCCCTGATCCGAGAAGAGCCCACAACAAACTCAGTCGGGTGAACGAAATAAGACTGCTGATAGACCTTTTGAAGGTCCTCGCGAGTCGCGGAATAAAGTGATTCTACCCAAATTTGTGAGAATTATAAAATCATTTAATAAACTAAGTTTGTAGCCAGTGTAGTGTTTTCTTTTATAAACACTGAGGGCCCAAGACTAACAGTACGCACTTAATTTTTTCATTATGCTGGATTATTTCGTGGCAAGTGGAAGGATGTTGTCTCTGCCTACCCCTATTTTTGACATATGAGAGGTTTCATTTAGATTCATGACCAAAAAACTAATAACTGCAATTGTTATCTTAAACAGAGAGTATCGCTACGTATGAATTATCTAGTCAACTAAGGTATATAATCATCAAACAAATGGGTACGCACTTTACACCGTCACAAAAAACCGACACCCTGAAGTTAGCTAGTCAACATTTTAGTTTTTGCAAAGATTTTCCATAGACAACGGTCGAAGGAACATACGTGGGTAAAAGAGAGGATAAGTTACCACTGATAAAATCAGTCGGTGGAGACTTTAAGGTTAATTTCAACTCAGAAAATGCTCGGGAACTTATCAATATTTTACGTGAAAATTTAAATCTGTCAATCAATAATGACCCTGTACTTTTTACGACACGACATGGTAGAACTATTGATGCTGTATTGACTGAGTACACCGGTCTTGATGATTCATTTTTTATATGAAAGGTGGTGCTTGTCGTAGGGTCCCAGTTTTTCTGATGATGGCATCCATGATAAAACCGGATAAGTGTTGGATTTTCATGAAGCATGTACGCGACAAATGGATGAATAACTCAAGATCACGCCAAGCAATTTTGATGATTCGTTTTTTTATTAGAAAGGGTTTTTACTTCAACGGTTGTTTGATGATAGTTCGGTTAGGTTTTGATTATGGGATCCCTGACAAAGCAACGGGACTCTTCGATTCTGAAGAAACGTTACTCGGCAAAATCGTTTATAGGCCATTTGAGTCACTGACCGTAACACTTGTATGGTCAAGTGATTGTCGTAGTTAAATATGATGATCAATGGAACTCCTCAACGGCTTACAGTAAGGGGCAAAATATATATCTGTCTGTGATCAAATGGCAAGGAGCTTACGTTTGTTGCTGCATTGTTGCAATAACTATAAGGTGTATTATGTGTGAAGCGGTGGTAGCCGAGTGGGGGCGGGGAGGGAATATTTTGAGTTTGTTTTGTGCTCTACCTTATAAAAAACTGGTAATAGCGGGGTGGCTAAATAAACGACCTGTAACGTAAAAGGTTGCGGGTTCCATCCGGAATATGGCGGTACCAATGTAACTTTCACTTTGTAAAGTTGTTTCATTTAAACGGTCTCATATGAGCATTAGGTGTACCTATTAAGACAATTTTTTTATTTACTTACATAGCTATAGTTTGTAAGTACATGCAGTAACAGCTATAGGTTATAACAGTGAGCGGCGCCGAAGCTGTCAAGTGGACACGCAGGGCACACCTACCATGGCTGACGCCAACTTCATATATAAGAATACGAAGAACTCTAAAAAAGACTACTTTTTAGAACATATTAATATATTTATAATAATTGGTTTTGAATGCGGTTCAGAAGTATAACTTCTAACGCGTGTACATAAGTACACACTTTTTAAAGCAAGAAGTACAACTGAAGAGCCCCATAAATTAACCGGTTTCCATGGGTAAATCCGTCAGGACAACACCTAAGCTCGGTGAGGGGTAGAAAGCCGTTCCGCTCGTTACGTCCGATCACTTTCACCGGCTCCTGACAACTTTCGCCAGTCGCTAAACGCGGACGATGGTATCGCGTATTGCTCGTATAACCAAATCACATTTCATTAAATTATGTTATCTATTCATGTAGAAGTGTCACTCGTTAACCAACAAACAATCACTATATTTGCATAAAAGTCATTAGACAAAAATTGCCATAGCGTTATAACATTTTTTTAACTGACGATCGATAGTAAAATTCTATCACCTCAGAAAGTAATATAATCTTTACATAGAGATTAATAATATTAAAAAGTAGATTTAAGGGCAAGACAGTCACGTATTTTTGAAGTTATACTTCTTTTGGCGCGTTAGGGAAAAATGATGAGAATAAATTTTTACGATGCGTACCCACACAAAAAACCGACACCCTGAAGTTAGCTATAGTCAACATTTTAATTTTTGAAAAGATTTTTATCTTGTTATGCTAAAGAAGTATAACTTATAACGCGTGTAAATAAGTACACACACACTTTTTTTAACTTTATCAATCTAGGATGTATCAACAGTCTTTTAAGAGAAAGCGTCTTCCTGCCATGTGGTGGACAACAGTGTCCAAAGATTTGGGACAGGCTAACTTATCTTTACAAATGAACCCAAAACAGGAACTCTTGGCGCTTAAAAACGAGAAGGGTCTACCCTAAATAACTGGGATAATGCAAGGGAGATGAAGAAAAAGAAGAAGCTAGGTGGCACCGCAATTTCACATTATAGCAAAGTTTTTTTTTAAATAAATAAGAAAATCAAAGAAACCTGATGATTAATTGGAGTGACACTTCTTTAGGCACATGAGGGTAAAATTAATACAGATGAAACACGTGATTAGCGTCATGAAAATGTCCATGGTTTTTTTATGCTATTTTGTTTGAAGGTTAGGTAGTTTTAACATTTACAAATATAATTTGGAATTTTAATTTGCCACTCGTCATTTAATAATTTAATATACTATTTTTCATAAAATAAAAGTATTTCATAAATACTTTTTCTATATTTTAAATTCAAAAACAAAACTTAATTAACAATTTCTAATATTGACAAAAAACACCTGGTGTTTTTATTTACAATTCCTCATTTGAGATGTCAATAAAATTTTTAACATATGTTACTTTTTCCCTCCCTCTAAGTCTCGGAAATATAAAGATTTAGATTGGATTAATATAAACAAGACTTAATTAGTTCACTGAAGAAGTTTCACTGTGGACATGTGTACCTTGTACACACACACATGTTACTATTGTAATCTATATGTAAACCACAAAAATTGTTGCTACCGATAGACTCAATACCGCACTATCAATGTATTATATATCAGTTTAATGCAGTATTAATCTCCCATCATAAAATCTTCAAAACAAATCATTGCCTTAAAAATATCAAAAATTGCTTGTTACAATATCAAAAAAGCTGTTACTAAGTATGGATTTCTCCATATTCTAGAGTTTGAATTAAATTTTGAACAGCAAAAACTTTTTTAGTACTGTTATATTTTATATATAAGATACTATAGAAATACAGAATTAGATAACATTGGAGGGAATTAATGTACATTATTACTATTCCACCTTTTGTTCTAATGATATGTTTTTAAGGATTATATTTTAACAGCTATATGACTTGTAAAATGTAATCACTTAAGATCATAAATGATGTGATATTATCAACTATATTACATGAACATCAAAATATCAAAAATGCAAGTTGACCATTTGTTCTCAGTGGTCATGAACACTTGTATTATATAGTTTTTTTATTTTTAAATAAAATCATAACATCCCTGTCCAACTGTCCAACAACCTTGCAAAATAAATGTTATTGATTTCGTTTAGGCTAATAGAAACATGTTGTAAAGTTGATAAGCATGTGAAATGCATAACATAATTATGTACCCACAAGTGAAAAACTCTCTGTTTATTCCAGATGAGATATAGAAGAATATTTCAAGAGTAGCAAAACTACTTTGCTCATCACTTTCTAGATAAAGAGGCCAATGTCAACAGCAATGTCACTGATAACCGTATCTTTATTGATATAACCTGTCACATTACTGATAAGAATTTAAGCTTGTTCATAGTAATAGATGAATTCCAAGTACCAAAAACATCTTAGTTAATAATGCAATATATTATTTTAATCATGTACAGATCAGTGCTTGATTTTAATATTGCATTAACATTATATTAAATAAATTAGATGTTACCCTTGTAGTTCCTGATTTTTATTGGGTAAGTGAATGAATTTAGTGGTCTAAAAGAATCTTTGCCTTATTGGACTGTTACAGTAAACTGAATAAAGACAACAAATCACTGCTTAACAAAATGGTCATCAAGGCTATATGGACTAAAGCTATGGGGAAGTACCAGCAACTCCAATATCAGCATTACACTCTATTTCAAGCTTCTTTGTTTATTACCAATAGTCAAATACATGACCTACAAATGAAAAACCATGGATATATAACTACTTAGACAGGATTAACATAAGAGGAGTATCTTCAATGAAGGACATGCTCACAAGCCAATTTCCTACAACACATTGTAATGAAACCATCCAAATGAAGTGCCTACAAAATTACAAAGGTGATTTTATACCACTAAACTTAATCACAAGATATTCAAAATTTAGACAGCCACTAAATATAGATTTCCTCATATTTCCATTACTTGAAGAACTATGCAGATAGCACCTATACTGTGAATTAAAACCTAGGCATTTCAATACAATTAAATTCTTTATGAGGGTAGGTCAAATTATGGTACCTAGTTATAAAATGTGTAAGCTTATGGATTTGATTTGGATGTTGAACAGAAGTTATTTATCATTTATCAGGTTTTCATATTTATCATCAGTTACCACCAGATGAAATCATAGAAACATGATAACCTATTTATCAAAATTGAATTTTCTAAACCTACCCACACATATCATCAATCATATTTGATTATGATGTTACATTTCATAATATTTAATATAAAATAGTTTCATTCACATTTCAAAAATCACTTCCACTCCATAAAATTGAAGTTGAATTTCATAAAGAAGTATAAATTTAAGATGTGTAAGAATTATTTTTTTTTCATTGATACATTTATTTTGGTTATGTAAATTCTATGGGTCTTAACCTGAAATAAATCAATTTTATTTTATTTTTATTCATTTATTTATAATAACACAACCAAAAAAGATCTATCCCCAATGTCTTAAAAGTTGCTATATCCCAAATTAATTTTTAAAAATTTATTTAAGCTCATGTATTAGAAACTGTCTACAATGGTATACCAACTCAATTTTAAATGCACATACAAGGCAAATTGAAGAAAATGGAAAATTTTAAATTTCTTATAATAATTTTGTGTGCTGAATAATAGATCACTTTAAATGAAGATATAATTAAAAATGTAAACAAAGTAAAATGCCACACAAACATGTACAAGTGATATTTAATCACGCTAATTAATATTTCCTAATTGCATTACTGGTGGTATTACCAAACGAATCGAGAAGGAAGGAAAATATTTTGTAAAACCTTATTTTCAATAATATATTCACTTCATTTTCGATGCACCACTACAATAATATACGTTTTCACCTTACAACAAACCCTTATTACGTGCGATTGCTTTAATCATATATGTCAATATACCAAAATTGACAACATCCGTCTTTAATATACAATAACACAATAATATTTGATGAGCCTAACTTAAATTACGTGGAATAATATACTAATTATCAATAACGTAAAACATTTATATTTTCAAATAGGTAAAAACGTCATGAAACTAGAAAATTTAATAGCATTATGCGTACCTTTATCACAGTGTCGCTGGGGCACAAATGGAGTTCCAACATTTTTAACAAGATAAAAGACAAAAAAAACTGTGACCAAATACTTTCACTCCGACACCGTTAATAATCACAAACAAAAACTTTAATATTACACTCCTAAGACACTAACACTTCACAATTAAAAAATACGCTTCAATGTTTTCAATAAACAAATAAAGCACCTCCGACAAAACTACTTGCGAAACGATATGACACCCGTATGTCAAATGAAAACGTATCAAATTAAATAAATTATGATCACTTTTTTCACGAATTTAACCACTTAAGATTATATTCCCTAAAAACATATTTTATTTGCTTAACGATAACGCTTTTCGATTATAAACCCGTGCAAGATGAAATAATACTGGTGATCAAACCACCACGACACGAAATCTATCGACAACTACTGGTAAAAGAATACATCATGTCTACCAACCAAATGCAACCTTTTATTTTGACAACTGACACTTGTGTGGTAATCTGGACTCTAGCATTTCTCACTTCATAGATTACGTTTTTTTTTATCTATGCAGTCAAACAGAAATAAAATCACAAATGTAGAATTTAATTCTTTTAACAAATTATTTCAGTACTTCAGATACTGTAGTTATTTAATAATGAAGTGCTTAAAAACAATTCAATCCAGAGTATTTGCAACGAAAGTTTCGTGGTTTATCGATAAATTAAAAAATATAATATTTACTTTTTTGTCATTTTAGATGATTTCTCCATATTTGAACCCAATTGCATGGACCGTGGTCCCGACAGCTCATGACTAATATCAACATAGCATATATACGAGCGTAAATAACGTATTTTTAAATAAATCTTTGATTAATTGATATATTCAATGAAACAAAAGCTTATTCTGGTCTACCAACATTTGACTCTTGGGAGTTTTATAATCATAGTAAGATTTAAAATACAAATAAACTTTGGAGTAATTTTAACCTTATAATGCGTTTACTTAACTAGTTTCTGTGGTATATTTTATATATATTCTAATAAAAGTTTATTCGCTAAACATTATTTAGAGGGCTATTGTATTGAAACAGCATACATTTACCATTAAATAGCTTTCTTTGTCTATGAATTTAAATTTATCTGTAAATTAAGGCACAATGTACATTTTTCAAAACCTATGTTCCCATTTTCCAATTTAAAAAGGAGTTATGAATGCTATTTGAAATTGAAAGACGATGATATTGTTTAATGATTTATTTTTTTATAAATTTGCTACTTAAAGTCAATGAGCTAAAATATAGATACAACAGTAACATGAGATGAAATCTTCATTCATTCATACAATATGGTTGACATATTTGTCCTATACCAGGGGTCGGCAACCTGCAGCTCGCGGGCCACATGTGAAGCTGAGACTCTTTAGTTCCATATGCAAATTTTAACGTACGATTAACTTTGTTCAAATTGTAAAGTAATGTACTGTTCAATGCAGAATGCAATACACAATTTTATCCGTCTACCTTAGCAAATTGCTGTGAAAAACACTACTTATATATATGAATAAATATTTTCGTCATTAATTAATAGGTTAGTTGGCAAGAATTAAATTGTAATTTTTGGCTCTTCTGACTCAAACGGTTGCCTACCCCTGTCCTATAGCATAACATCAGTTGAATAAATTAAAAACTTTTAAATTCTATATATACAAAATGGTAGTGCAAACGCCAGTATATCGTTACAATTACACTTCAGTCTTACATTTTATTCAGAAGTAGGATACTTCCGGGTAAACTAAACGGCCCTAAGCGAGATCTCACATCAACAGCTCTCACTGCAAAGTAATATTTGTATCCAGCCATAAACTGAGTCAGAGTGCATGCCATAGGCAATGGAAGAGCTTTCACATCACCAATTTTCTTCCATAAGTTTGTGCTCGGAGGGGCATTGGTCTCCTGATAGGCATATAACTGATAACTAGCAATTTCCTCATAGTCATCCTCTTGGTACCCATCTATTTTCCATGAAATTACAATCCCATTGTCTACTTTTGATAGTTTAAGCTCTGGGGCTGGGGGTAAGTTTTTCCAATTTGGAGGCTGATACTGCTTCATAGAGTCAGGCAATGGAGCTGGATGTCGGTTTGAAATTTTTTGCATTCGTATAGAGTTAGGACTTGTGTTTGATTTCCCAACTACGGGTGAAGGGCACCTCTGTCTTGTATCTAAAAGAAACAAATTATTAATCACAAATATTAATATCAATACAATATTATAATCAATAATCAAACATATTCATACTCCTAGGCCTTACATTAGATATATGTGTTGCCAAATATAAAAATAGCATATTTATACTGAAACATATTGACGACCCATATCAATCAACTCTGATTTCAGACAAACTTTTTGTAATTCAAATATTTTATCACCCCATTCACCATCTCCGTAAGATTTAAAATACAAATGTGAATAAATTCCTTAAAATTCCATTTACTCCCCTTAATTTGATTTACATTTGTATATAAATAAAATAGATTTCTTTGTCTATGATTTTTAACGTCATTGGGTTTCTTTTTTTTTTAATATTTTAGCTATTAAAATATAAGGCTCAAAAATACATTACATGTACAAAAGTTATTGCTTTAATAATTTATCATTGTAACACTGTCATAGAAAATCAGGATTTTATATTTGATTTTTCTATATATAGGGGCTGTTGATATCATTGCATAATATAAAGTGAATTCACTTCCCCTGTCTGTCACCTTAGGTCTTTCCAACCAATAAACCGATTTTAATGCAGTTTTCAGCAATAAATAGTGTTATTCGAGAGGATTGTTTTTATCTACAATACATACATATTATTGTGTAGAAAAGATGAGAAATTGAAAATTTGTATTGCAATGTCTTAAATATATTTTTGTGCGCTTAAATCACAAACGCTGACTAAACCTAACAAGATAGATTAAATTACTGTGCCATGAAATCGTATATGCTTAAATAATCTATAAAATAGTCCACAATAGTATATATTTATCTCCAAAGCATAACACACTGTAATCGTTTTTATCTTTTACATAGTACATAAAAAAAGTGTTATTTACCAAGTTGTTTCATACAGTACAGTGTTATCCTTTATCCAATGAAATATATTATATAGGTTGTATATTATTCACATCATTCATTAATATGATTGTCTTAGAAGATATCAGATTTAATGAGTGGAGGCACAGCAATTAGGGGACCCTACGTTTCGTTATCAGATAGCGATTTGATAATACATTTTAATCAACTCACTTTGAGGTGCTATAGACCTTAACATAATAGCCTGTCCTGCTCGAACACCTTGGCTCTGAGAACCGCTGATAGGTATATACACTTTCCGTGGACTATTAACACTTGTTCCAAATGGTTGCCTATGAGGTGCTAGTAAACTCTGAGGTGGGACCAGCCGAACAGGTGGGGTAACATTCCTTTGAGCCACTTTGGCAGGGGGTTCATCATCAGTCAGGTCAACAGTAACAGAGTTGTTCCCTTGTGTACGGCTATGAGGTCTCTTCTCAGGCTTTTGAGGTGGTGAAGGCACTGGCAACCCATTGGGTACAGTCTGCATTTGTATGTTGGCTAAAAATCCAGTCACTTGTGCTTTCCCCGCCATATTTAGGTTTGGTGGCTGGACTTTGATATTATTTATATTGCAATTTGTTGCTGGAACTAATCTTGGTACAGGAATTTGTGGGGTGCTATTCGCCTTTTGAAGCCTTGGATTTTGTTGACCTTTCACCAGTCTATTTGCCAGGTTCTGCTGTGTATTTTGACCTTGAACCTGTTTCTTTCGTACAGGTACTTTGTCGTTCATCAGCACCTGCATACCAACGGACCTTGTTATTTTCAATGGTGTTATTGGTGTATTGGATTTCTTCTTTAGCTCCTCTTGTACAGATTTGAGGACCACTTGTAAATCTCTGTTTTGTTTTGTCAGAACTGTCGCCTTTTTTCTGAACTCCTCGACATTTCGAGCCAAAGATTTCAGTTGTGTGTTTGTTTCGCTTAAATTACTTCGTTCTGCGACACTCTGAACTATTTTCAGGATACAAAACTCTTCCAATTCATCACGCGTCATGTCTGCCAATTTTTTTTTGCATGTATCTAGAAAATTTAGAGACAACAATGGTTTCTTTTGTACTTCAGCTTCCACAGGCACTGGTTTCTCTGGTTCTGTTTCAGTCTTTTCAATGTCAACAGTTGTGCTAACTTCTGTTTCTGGTTTATCTGGAAAAAAGATGTATTGTTAAGAAACTTTAAAATTACGGTTAAGGTTCGGCAAACTTTTGTTATAGAAGGCCCGCAATGGTATGGGATATTAGTCTCTGCCAAATTGCGTCTCATTGATGTATTTTTTTATAAATCACTATTTTTTGTATTAATTAAGCAACATGTCAGTAAAAAACAGCATCAAAGCTACTACCCTCTATTTATTAATAATCGATAGTCGTAATAATCTGTGATTTTTTTGAGATACGAAGCCCATTTTTTATGAAGTGGGTTTTAAGCGATAACTACTATAGCATCTTTGTGATTTGAAAGTCGATGTAATGAAAAGGCGTAAGTAAGAGAGACAGACACAACACAATTGGACATTGTTTATAAATGCTTATTCATTATCTTGAAGAGTGTTGTAGAATTAAAAGAGAGTGAGAGAGAGACAGAGAGAAATAGGTGCACAAACCTTGCTTATTTGTTGGAGTTTCTGATTGAACTTCTTTATCCTTTGGATCTTCTATACATATTGCATCTAAGGGAACATCTGTAGACTCTTTAACACTTTCAACCTGACCTTTGTTATTATTAACATTAGATTCATCATCAACAACCATTATATCATCATCGTCCACTAAATCAATGCATTGTTTTTCAACAGCAACTGGCACAATCTTCTGAGGTATTTCTTTCGAGGTTTCTTCTTCGTCATCGGATAAAATATCTAGTGTGTTAGAAAGCTTGGAAATGTGTGTAAGCTTTTTCTTGTCTGCGACGGGTTTCTCAGTTGCCGTGGTTTTATCTTTTTCAATTATTGGATCCTCAATGGATTTTTCATCTGATTCATTACTTAAATCTACTTCTTCAGTGACCATTTGTGGCGTTAGAACAGTTTTAGTACTTATTTCCTGTTTATCTTCAAGAGATTCGCCAATGGATTTATCAATGGAATCCATTTTAACTTCTTCATTAGCGGAATCTTGTAAATTAAGATCTTTATTTGAGATGTGACTTTCATTAGTTTGCTCATCACTATTGCTTTCACAGTTAATGGACTCAGTATGGGATTCCTTTGGAACGAATTGCACTTCGTCTATAGTTTCCAGATTTTCAATGTTTTCTTCAGGTTTATCAAGCACCTCTCCACTTTTTATGTTAATAACATCATTTTCACTGGTAGAATGTAAGGTTTGAATATTTTCTTCTTGGCTATGTACGCATTCATCTTCTTGAATTGGGCTATCTTCTTTATCTTCGTTATTTTTTTTATTCTCTAAGTCACATTCCATATGTTCTTCTGTTACTTCTTTAATATTTCCAAGTTGTTCAAGTTTTTGTGCGTCTCCATTTTGTTCAGTGCTAGTTACGTCTAAATCACAATTTCTGTCTGAATCAAATTCAGGATCATTTTCTGGTCTTTTATCATCGTCATTGGTACTATTTGCTACCGCTGCATCGTCTATTAAGGAGATCTCATCCGGTGATATATCTTGATCTTGTTCTTTCGTTTTACTATAATTCTGACATAGTTCTCCTTCAGTATCTTTTGTGCCCTCTATTTGCAGCTGCTGCTTTGGTTCTTCCTCTTTTTCATTTTCTTCTTGGCCTCTTTCCGTAACTTTATCTTCTAAGTCATTTACTTTTTCAATTTCTAGATCATTCAGATCACTTTCTAAATTAGGTTCCTCTAATTTATCTTTCAACTCAACACTTTCTTCCCTTGTATGGTTATTTAGGTCATCAACTATTTCATTTTGTAACATATGACTTACTTGAGATTGGTCAGTATTGGTCTCTTCCACTTCACAGATTTCTTTTTCGTGGTCTTCTGCATGGTTTTGGTGGTCCTTATTTTTATCCATTTCTATACCATTTCCATTACTTATATCGCTTTCTTTTGTAACATTTTCAAGTTCTTCGATTGTTTTCACTTTTTCCTCAACAATTTGACTGTCAATTGCCTCTAAGCTAATATCGGTCTCAATTCTGTTGTTTGTATCACTATGTTCCTCGCTAATATCATTACCCTGCGGACTTTCTATTGTTTCGGCTTCACCGTTTTCTAAGTCTTTTGTTCCATCTGTGTCGCAAATTATGCTCTCGTGATTATCTATCTGACTTTTGGAACTTTGGTTGTCACTATCAAAGTTCTCTGAGGCACATTTGTCATCATTTGTGCTGACAATATTTTCACAGACATTCTCATCGTCATTATTTTTTACAGAATCATCGTTTCCGTTAGTGATATTCGCTATGTCACTGCACACATTTTCAATTAAACTCCTATTAATAAATTTTTCATCAAGAGATTCTTGTTGAATTGTTGACATTTTTGAGATACCTATGTCTGTATCAGTGTTTAGAATTAATTGCATTGTACAGCATTTCCGGACACTTCTTAGTTAAAGAGAATATCTGTAAACAAGAAAAACAAACGGTTTAATCATATATTATATATTAGTTGACATATAACAAAAGACATTGGAAAATAATACACAAAATATTTTATTTTAACATAACGTAACATTTGCGTGGAACAATTGTATTTTTTGTTTCTCGTTCTTCCTGTGAATTTATCGAAAATACTCACTTCAATTAAAACTGATTTTGTTGTATGTGAAACTTAAAATTAAAGACTGAACATATACAAATTTAAAATTTTTATTTATTTTTTCATTTTCACTAAAATCAATGTAAACTAACAAATTTATCTCAATATGTGTATAACGTGTTGCAATGCAACAACAAACGTAAGGTCATTGTCATTTGATTACAGACAGTTATATATTTTGCCAAATATCGCACTTTTACTGTAGCCGTTGAGGAGTTCCATTGATCTACATATTTAACTACGACTAGCATTTGACCATATCGAAGTTACGGTAGGCAACTCAAAGACCTAGATAGCTTATAGAAGATTCTGCCGAGTATCGTTGATTTGCTCCTAAGAATTGAAGAATTCCGTCACTTTGTCATGGATTCCATCATCAGAACCTAACCAAACTATCACAAAACAGCCCTTGAAGTATATCCTTCCCAATAAAAAAAGAATCATCGATATCGGTTGGCGTGATCTTGAGTTATTCGTCCATTTGTCGCGCGCATGCTTAATGCAAATTCAACAATTATCCGTTTTTCTCATGGATGCCATCATCAGAACTGGATTTAAAAAATGGGACCCTATGACGAGCACCAACTTTCATTTAAAAGAAAAAATCATCAAGATCGGTCCACCCAGTCGGGAGATATGAGGTAGCAAACATAAAAAAAAGGTCAGAGGAATTGATAACCTCCTCCTTTTTTGAAGTCGGTTAAAATCTAATTTTCCAGGGGAGCCGTTTGTGATCAATTATGAACATTTCACGGTAACATTTTTTATGTGACGACTCTTGTTTATTAATATACAACATTGTACGACAATATCAAAGCAATCAATGAACAAGTTTGAGATGATTTCAGTGAACACCTAGACGTCAAAGTGACTTCACAATGTCAGAATTTACGTAAGATATGAGTCACATATGAGTCATTATTTCACATTACCTTACATAAGATTTACGTAATATTAATACACATATTATGACTTACGTACGATGTCCATTAGAGAAGTAACTCTACATGTTTGATGATCTTTGTATGACCTACATTTAGGGTCATGTGACCTTAAAATGACCTGTTCACTGGGTTGAATAATATACACAAACAAAGATAAAATTTGTACAAAAATACAAATGTTTATTGAATTTTATCTTATTTCCAAATCCTATTTGGCAAGCACTCATAAACTATAGCTACACATTAAAATTTTTCTCGCATTTATATTTGGACTGCTTTAAAACTGGTTATTTAAAAACCTCTTTGTTTTGTTCCCGTGTAGAGCGAAACTGTATGCATTCAGATCTCCAATTAATTCTTCACAATATTAATTATGCTTTGAACGTATTAAATTTAAGACTCCTGTTTAAAAAAATCTGACTAATTTACTATGAATAGAAGTGTCAAGGTCAACACATGGATTGTTTTAGACGTATTAACAACTCGTATTAGAATTTTACTAAACTGCCCAAACTTTATTTAATTGAAATGTCATTATTTGTATAAGTGTCTGGGGGATAATTGGAGCCTCCCTTAATTAGAATGTAAATATTCAAGGTCAACTCAATGACACTTGCTTTTTTTTGGAAAATCGAAAGGTGCCTATTGATAAAAATTAATTTTGCATTAAACTGACGTATTTAAAATAAATTTCTCAATTTGAAAGCTATGTCTTACTTAAAGAATCATCATCCAATTTTGCTTCATTATTTTATAACATTAAAAATAGATGTCTAGACCGTAATATTTTTATTAAGAATATATAAAATCCATCTTACTCAAACAACAGAAACGTTCAAAAACATAAATAGTGGGTAGCTCGATGTGTTTGATGCATTTACATGCATTACATGTAGTAGTGAATGACACTGCAATCGTAATACAGACTTTTCTCGTAATATACTCGTACTGATCATACGATAAAATACTATCAAAATAAACCAGGAGATATTTGTATCTTTGACAACTCCAAAATATTTTTGAAACACGTTATGTTATAGAATACATAACAATCATAATGATATCAAATATCTGTATCACGCTCCTGTATCAATTAGTGTAAATAAATACATTCTTATCATGTACATGTAAATAATGTTAACATTATATATATCCTGAAGCTTAGTTACTGCATCTATGTGTAGAATATAACATGGAAGGTTATAAATTTAAATTGACTGTTAATAACTGTCTTGATGTTAAGTTAACAAATAATATACTACAAAACAATTTCTAAAACTCATAACATAGAAAAAATATAAAGCTATGACTTGAGATTTCCATAAAAGCATTTTATTATCAGTTGAACAATTGGACAAGATGTTTATAGAGCGTAAACTAATTGTACGAACTTTAAAAAACTAATGATCTCTAAGTATATGTCCAAACTGTGCAACAGTTATCTATTTTAAACTGAAATATTTGTGGTTTAATAACATATTTAAAATTTATTTACGGGTACATACCACGATGGAAATGTGTAGTATATTTTCGATATATTGCTCCAGTTACATTGATTGTAGACACGACGTAACTGTTGTGTTAAGCTAATTTGTCATTGGCATAATCAGACTACCCTACGTTTTGTTATTTTATTTTTCATAGGTTCCAAGTTCGATGCATGTAAGTAGATAGAAATATTGATAAAATATCTATAATTTCTATCGTATATATACATAAAATGTGATATAAATGGAATAGTTTTACATACAATTATAAAAGAAGTCACTTTCATAACTTGAGCGTATGTAGAGTACGCTAAATCAATGTATCGATATGTTTGTGTATAAAATAGTTTGCTTAAGGTGTATATTTGAGGGGGATAATATTTAAATAATTTTTAATTGTATATCGATCTTTATAAAGGATCTCATTTGTATAATTTTTGCTGGATGCAGACAACTTAAATTTAAAACGAACGAATTTAAAACTAACTATAATTAAATAACTTTATATAGATACTGTAAAAGGCAACTCATCTGTAGAAAAAGTCCTAAAAGCAAACTCATATTGCGAACATTGTATATGCGTGAATCTACTTTTAGGCTTATGACATTTTTTGCTATAAATGAAGATAGGATGGCGTAGTGGGTGAATTCAGATTTCGTCCTCGATGATAATAACTTAATGAAAAAGGCAATTAGTTTGTGTGATCGATAAACTCCGACATCTTTTGATGGACAGGGTTTATGTGAACAGTTGCCACGACGTCTATAACACGCCACTAGATGGTACTGTTATATGTTACGATAAGATCTCGTAGGTATCGCTACAGATGGCGCAGGAATCGTGCATTACAACGGATAAAGGCATTAGTTACTTTAATATATAACCGGTTAATGTAATGAGAGTTGAAATGTCTGTTAACTAACAATCGATTTTATTTCAATTTCTCACATCATTAAAAAAAACGAGTGTGCTTTAGACCGAGAAATGACATGATTATAAAAATGGAAGTACATACAAAGCACCACGCCTCATTCCCATAGGGGTAGACAGAGACAACGTCTTTCCAATTGACACGATCCTTGCATATCTCTTTCGCTTCTTTCATTCTCATTAAGCCTTTCATACAAGTTCGTCGGTTTAGAGGACTCTTGACATGGCCCTTATTCAAAATGTCCTGGATTTGATCCAGGAACGTTCGGCTTGGTCTTCCCTTTCGCATTCACTCTTGACTCATAAATCCTTTTTGTCAGTCGCCTTTCATTCATTCTCTCTACATGCTCAAACCATCAAAGCATACCTTTCTCAATTTTAGTCACTACATCTTCTTTTATACCACAACGTTCTCTTATCACACTATTTCTCACTTTGTCACTCAGTTTTAATCCACTCATGCTTCTCAACGCTCTCATCTCTACCGCATTTATTTTACTTTTGTGATTCTTCTGCCATACCCAACTTTCACTACCATACATAAGTGTTGGCACCAACACTCCAGCATGCACTGCCAGTCTAGCCCTTTGAGACACCATCTGGCTATTCATAAAAGCATGCAGAGCACCATTTACCATATTCCCTGCATTCACTCTCCTTTCAATATCACTTTCACATGTTCCATCTTTTGTAAATTTAGATCCCAAGTATACAAATTTCACCTCTTCCACTTGTTCCCCATCTATCAAAATATTGCCATTCATCATAGATTAATCCCTTTCAAAAAGCATAACTTTCGTTTTGCTTACATTCACTTTCATTCCTTTCTCTTTCAAAGCTTTATTCATAATATTTACCATCTCCTGTGGCTCATTAGCGGATAACGCAAGTATTACTTGATGATCAGCGTAAAGTAAACATTTGATGAGTAATTCATTCGTTCTTAACCCATACATACTTTCTTTTAAATCGGTCAAACAGTTATCCATGAATAGGTTGAATGGCGCACAGCCATGGTGACGCAACACATCCCTGTCGAACGCCTCATTCGACAGGAAACGCCCCGTTTATTCTGACACAAGCACTTGAACCCTCATAGAGACTTCAATGCTTGAATCAGATTACCGCTCACCCCATACGTAGATAACGTTGACCACAACTCATTCCTCACCACTCGATCATAGGCCTTTTCCAAATCTATGAAAGCGCAATAAACTTTTTGTATAAATACAAGTACTCTGTGAGAAATAGAAAGGATTAATCTGTGGTTATATATATATTGTCAGATGGGTAATGATAAAAAAGTAATGGGTGTTATTTTCACTGTATTAATTTGAGAATATAATAATTATAGAAATGGGTGTGAGTGTAGAACTAGATTAATAATAAAACAGTTTATTGCTTACTTAATTTATGTACACTCAACTAAAGGTAAAAAATAAAACGAAGGATTATTTACAGCAGTTATGATCAACAAGAATTATTTTACATTACCCTTCTGACAAAATTCCCGACACAGAGTAATCCACCTTTCTCTTTCCCACAGAGTACTTGTCTTTTTATAATCACGACACATTAATATCCTTTTGTGTTTATATATGTAAAATACACATATATAAATTAAAGCGAACATATGGCGAACACAATAAATTTTTTTTTTGTTATTTAAATTTTTTGTTTGCCGTCCGTTCGCCTTGCCCGATCACACTTTTCATAACGCTCTCGTCACGCATTCACCAGCTTCCTGCCCAAGTCAAGCATACGAAAAAAGTTTTACATAAAAATTAACTTTTTAACACTTTGACTGCCGCGGGAGTTCACCACAACCGACACTAGTACTATATTTGAGTTTCCGGATCTCTCGTATAAGATAACAAACCCTAATTACCAAGGTATTAATTATGTGCACAGGTAATTATGACTAGTTATAGTATACTACAGATAAGGTCAGTCATGTCAGGCCTGTTGACCCCTCTCGGCAGTCAAAGTGTTAATGTAACAAGTACATTAAACAGTAAAAATATTTTTTAATTTTTTTACGTACCAATTTTTATGGAACGATAAGAGAAAGATAATTTATGTTACAACGTTTTAGTTTATTTTGATGCCAAATATGTATACATAGTTATGAAGTCTGCTCTAGTTGTGTTGTCTGCTGTAGTGTGGTTCTAAAAATACAATCGGCAAATAAACACTTCAAATGTGTTGCGAAGTGTTGTTAAATTTAATGTTTTTAAAAAATGAAACAATAAAAGAAGTATTAAAAAATCTAATAAAGTATGAATTATCGAGAAACTGTGATTAAAATACATTGAACGAGGAAGATTCATTGCCAGTTGAAGCATTTTGAAACAGATATAATAAATAAATAAAACAAATCAATGTACGGAGAATAATTAAATCCCTGCCATAAGGTTCGTTATTTGTCCTAAGGTTCATTTTACGATTTTTTTGTTAGAAATGCACAAAAACAAAATATAAATTACGCTTTTTAATATACATTTTGCCATTGTGCTATATGACAAAGTAGTATAAAAGTTAATAGTCGTTCAAACGGGTTTTGTTGGTACAAAAACAAACTATCATTCCGTAAATATTTTTTTCATTTAACTAAATTATCAAAATTTTCAAAAAAAAAAATGTATTTCCCCTTGTAATTTTGCATGATGATGCATGAAACCACCCAGATATTATTGTCGTATTGGAAAAAACTTTGAACTGAAATTTGTTTGTACACAGAGAGACACAGTCTCTCATAGACCACTAAGCTCACTCGTTTGTAAAGAGAAGTTCAAAACTATTCACGATTGACTTGAAATTCACCAATGTGACTCCAAAATATCGCAACGTAGACGATCACAAGATTTCCCCATATATGCAGACTACGCAGCTGATACTTAATATATCATAAAATAATATAATTTATTAGCTTGGTACTGTAATAACATAGAATTAACGACGTAAAACAAATATTTTTATCGCTTTCATGTAAGATTTTTCTGAATTAAACAATTAGTATGTTATCAGCTGATTTGTTATTCGTTCACATATATACTTATAGATAGGATTACATTTTGATCAAAAAAGTGTTGACTCACTTGTATAGTGATGTACAATAAACATATTTTAAATTCGATTATAATTTCTTACATAAGTAGGTATTCAATAAATTTTAGCTTTGAAGGAATACAGAATGTTAAGGAATTGTAAGCAATTATTAGTCATTGCAAAGTTTATTCGCGTAAAAATAAATAATAATCAACTATGATTCGATTATAACAAGAGCAACTACAATAGATCTAGCAGATCCCAAATAAATTTTGCAAACACAATTTCATAATCAAATTCACATTAACCGTTATATTGTTCATTTTTCATAGATAAGACAATTAAAATTCTACTATCCTTCTTGAGAATTTCTATCAGAGATAATTTAATCTCGTAATGCTTTATGAATTGTTCTATCACTTTGTTTGTATCAGTTAACCTTGAAAACGGCTGAACTGATTTTGGCAAATATTTTACGGATTAGATACATTGCTGACAAAAGTGTTACAAGAATACACTTAATGTCACGCATCTGTCAAAACAGACAAGTATTTGAACAGTATTTTTGATTGCCAATAAATAAAAAAACTATTACTATTTTCTTTCAATACAAAATCATAATTAATACGCAAAATTATTCGTATAAATAAGAAAACAAACAAGTTTAAAATCGTAACAGAAAAATGAAATAACCTCAATAATGACATTATTATTATAAACATGAAACAAGATGGCGGCGAACAGCAGTTCACTACGCCGCGTTGCCGGAATAAATACCATATTTACTGGCGGGGAAATAGAGAGCCGCACTCTGGTCGTCAATCCTTCGTATACGTCATGAGTCGTGCAATCGTTCACGCCTCGAGTGAGTAGGAGAGAGACAGAGCATAAGGCGAAAAAACGAGGTGGAGGAATATCTGACTCGCACCCTTGAAGTGGAACGAGCAACGAGGGAATAGAAATATAAACGGAAGTCTACCAACGTTTCCTTAACCAGTGAAAAAGTCAAGGTCATAGGTTTGCCAGATCCATTTTGCTAAAGAAATAAAAAACTTCCTTTGCAATCAATAAATCACAAACACCCATACGAACGCGGAACGATAACCTCGAAATCAATTGAGGGTTGCTATAAAAACTTTTTATAAATATGCATGTACGGCATAAAAACTAATAATAACCACAAATAAGCCTAGTTCACATGAAAGATTAACTTGCTATATGAACTCACCTATATAATCTAGCGTATGAGAATCCAGAAGAAGAACAATTAAGAAGATTATAATAACACGCGGCACAAGCGCACTCAAACACGACTCTAACAACACTGACAAGCAGTAAGAGAAAGAAGAATATGGCCGCCGATAAAGTGGCGACGGAGCTCGTGGCAAGAATGCAAACTAAAAATACAGAACAGACTCTACACAGAGAGCTCGGCACTCGTGCCTGCGGCGGTTAATATCACGGTGAAAGCGAGACACAGGTCTAATACAGTAACACGGGGGAAAGAGACCGCGAATGCCGTTTCTTTTCATCGCACCCGTCCGTTCACTACTCTATGTGTCATGTACTCAGGTTTTATTTCAACACACACAAAGATACGCGCTGGTCTCATTCTCTTGCATTCTACATTTTTAGTTTGCTCTGCTAACGACGTAATTAATTAAAACCCTTAATTAAATCATTGACAAATCGATTATACTAATATATTGTATTAATAAAGCCATTTTAATTATTTTATATAATCATATTAAAGAGAAAATAATAGACGATATTTGTTACTGGGGATAAGATTTAATAGTTTGTAATAATATGGGTAAAACAAGTTAGAATGGTTTTGCATTTATTGAGAACGTGCGACGTTGCCGCTTCGAACAGAAGAGGGCAGAGCTCGAGTGGGCCGTCTGACTCGTATCCGAAATAAAGCGAATACCGCCGAGTAAGACCGAAGCGATGTCTCGCCAGGTCAGTGAGACGTCATCACAAAAATAGGTATTAATCTGATGGCAGCATCTGATTATCTATCTATCTGCTCATCATCAGAAAATCTAAATTTGAGGGTTTTTAAGGATTTGCCAATAAAACCTACAAAATCATAAGCAGCTAGTCCAGTTAATAAGTACACATTAAGCCTACTATAACCAGAAAATCTAGGATCGAAATTAATACCAGTTTATCCAAGACGACAAAAACATTTTTCGAAAATGCCTATAAAATTGATAAAATCTACTTCCAGATAGGTCCAGCTGGTCCATCTACGTACTATACAAAACACTACTTCAATCATTAACAATCAGGAAATTTGACAAATAATAGGTTTGGATGGCAAATAAGGTAACTTTATCCGAGACGACATAAACGTATATTGACTATTTTCCAATAAATAAAGCAATTACAAAATGTTCATTCAGCGATATAGATTTTTGGAAATCGAAATAAACGATACCTAATACGATACTACCAGGGGGTCAATTTATTGAAATCATAATAGTTTTATTCTATGTATTTAACGTGTACCTAAGACGAGAATATATGCATTACTCGATTCGACTCTCAATATGACTTAGTGTTAGTAACAAAAGCAGCAATGTAAGTGACCAACTCGGAAAATACTAGAATGAAAGTACTCAAGATTCCATTAAACCCAAAGATTAAAGTATTTAGTTTAATGTGTTACAATTACTTTGACAAATTGACTTTATCACAATAAGAGAGTGGATAACAATAGATCCTATATAAAAAATTAGGAAGACATTTTTTTACTTATAAAAAATGTTGTGTGAAAACACGTATACGTCACAAGCGAAAGGAGAAATAAATTCAATAGCAGAGATCGTGCAAAGTGCTGGCCAGATATGTGTGGAAACAAAATGGCGCATTACGATAGAAAGTCTGATATTTAAACAAAAGTCACAATACTTTCTTACTATCATTTACTCATTATTTTATTCTCTATACAATCCTATGAGTGATGCGCAAATTTACGGCGATAATATAGGTACATATGTTACAGATTAAAATATACCCAACTATCTTTATTATTGCTTTCGAGATACATTTACATAAACAATTGACGGCTAAAAGTAACTTTTTACTTGATATTTTAATTATTATAACGGTTATGAATCATTAATCAGTAATAATCTAAATGACATAATTACAGAAAGTAATAAGTGACCAACTTGATTTGTAAATGACGATTATTGAGTATGGAAAAAAATAGGTGTTCCACTAAATATAATAAGGTACCAATACATTATCTAGCTAGTGCGTAATATTTATCTTTGTAATACACCAATAGATTACTAGTGATTACAATATTTGTGTGACTTCGATACTAAAATAACACAATGAATTTGTGTGTGGCTTGTCGCGCACGTAATCATGTGCCAGCAACCTCGTGTCCCTACTTCCAACGTAGCAAAACGCGGCGTTGCCGCTCTTACGTCGAGTCAGATATAGTAGCATCGATTGTAGTAAGGTTATATAGGTTGTGATACTTATAACGATGACAGTCATAACCTGGTAATACATATTAAGTATATGATGATGACAGTCAAATTAAGACAACTTCTGATGATGACTGATGGAGTGCTTATCATGGACACAAATCTATAGGATTATGAAACAAAGACCTTCCAAAATGGTGAACTACTACACAATCTAAGGCGAAGTTTAGGGATTCTTCATCAGAGTAGCATTGTATTTAGTTTCTCCCTTAGCATAGGTTTTACCTTGGCAACAAAAAGTAAAAATATTGTTTCTCAATATGTTGTGGGTAGTAATAAGAAGAAAGAATCAATTAGAGAGGTAACGGGGAGCGGCACATCGACATTGGCGTGAGCATCTGAAATAAAAAGATTTTTTATTAATAGCCTATACTTACCAAAATCCAAGCTTTTTTGTGCTCAATGTGATTGATGTTGCTCAGTGTAGTCCAGTAGTGTAGATGTGATTCTTCGAAACCGGAGTTGATGTATCTTGAAGGAGAAAAGGTAATGGAATGCACAGTCGTGCGCAATTTCGGTGCGGACGGCTAAAACCGCCATTTTGTTATGGGCTGTTACATGAGTTTAAGCAGAACGGTGGATATTTGCATCCCCTTCTCACACAGCAAAACCAGCTATGAATATGAGTGGTTTCCTTTAATTTACTTCTCGCGCTCAATGTTTAACTTCTCCGCTTCTCTACCTCTCTGCTGATAAACTCAATATGTTTTAAGTATCGATTAAAAAGTAGCTTTCTCTAAAGACTCAATCGTATAAACTTGATAGACTTCAAGATTTGACACTGCTAAAAACAAGTCATACTTCATTTGTTTTAAATATCCAAATTGTAGCTGGCTGTTATGGATGCCCTAAAATAATGTCAAAAGTTTGAGATGTGTCATACTTGTAATCATGATGGAGTTATTTAATAAACAATAGATATTTGCTATATTTATTTATACTATATGTTATAGTTATACAATAAAATAATCTGCCTTTATATTGGCGAAATGGTTGAATTGTTGTTAACAAACCTATATGATTCACTGAGCCTTGTAGGTTTTGGAATAATAATAAATACGAATCACCGACACAGTAAACAGAAGAATTATTATATATCGCCATCTAAGAAAATGTGATAGAAGCATAAGGCAAAACTTCACGAAAGCAACATCGCCTTAAATCTGTAACATAACAATTTGCTGATAGTACTTTTGTCAAAATCTAGAGGGCAGTATGATAAATATAACATAAAAGTGAGTTAATTTTTGAGTAAATATTTTACTAATAAAATTTATTTTTATTATTAGCATAATTTGATATTTATAAATGCGTATAAAACTAATGCCCTTATTTCGGTTTGAATACTCACAGGATAACTAATAATAAGTTACATTTATTTTCAATTAAATTTTAACCTTAACGTATTGTATTAAAGTTTATTTTACAAGAATAGTAACTAGTAACATGTATTTATTATTATAATGTCTTTGTTATTTAAAAATGTGCTTTAATGTAATATCTTAAAGGTTTAAATTTTGTATAGTCTGTAATTGATACTATTATTAAAAATAATAACATTGACAATTCAATGGTTAATTGAACGACTAGTTGACAGTTGTTTACATTTTTATTTCACAAGTTAGTCATAAATATTTTATTTTATACAAAATAAACTGAATTGAAAACAGCTTAAACTATACAGTATACATCAAGAAGAATACAGTATTAATATTAAGTCACGTTATATTAAAGGTTATGTTTATATTTTTATAACCTATAAACCTAAAATGTTTGGAGTTGTATACAAAAAATATTTGGTAACTTAAGCTACTATTTGAATAAATATATATTAATTTAAAGTTTTTTTTCTAATAATATTATATTTTAGACTCGACATTTGGGAGTAACTTGGAGATATCAGTATAGTTATGGTCGTGAACTTGAAAAAAAGTTCACTGAATCGCAGAAAGAGAAGATATTGAATACAATTAATGAAGACATATCTGAATTATCAAGGTAATAGTCTCTATTTGCGTTAAAGGCGGTGTAAAAGGGAAAAGTAAAATATGTGTATTGCATTTCTATTCTTTAAAAATTATTTTTACAGCCAGTTATCAGAAAAATGAAATTTTATCCACTTTGTTTAAATTAAATATTTAAATAAAGTGGATAAAATGGAAATGGTTGTAATAGTTAACCTTTTTGTTTTACTTACTTTTTCATCTTTTTATGTTGTCTTAACATATATTCCTACTCCTAGAACCAAAGTAAGTCTGTTGCCAATGTTAATGATCATCATAAATTATGTTGTAGATTTCCTAGTGTGGAGACTATTGACAACCTTTTTACAATTCAATGTCAATCTATAACTTTAACTACATTAGTGTAAACATTGCATATTTATTCAACAAATTAGTTTTATTTAATTTTATGTTTATAGAAAAACATTTGTGTTGGAAAGTGAGTTGGCAAATTTCCAGATTTCAAAAAAGTTTGACATGTACATTTACATCTAATATTTGCCTATATCAGGGTTCTGTTACTGAAAGTTACATCAATATAGATCCATCCATTTAAGCTGATAGATAGACAGCTTATAATTTTGGTAATAAAAAAAACACATTTTTATTTGTGCAGAATGTCTCAATATTAAAACTGAGATTACAATGAACTTTATTCAAGTAGTCTCAGAACTGTTTTGAATTATTTGAATATTATTAATGTGGTTTTTGGTAACAAATCTTCCACCACTTCAGAGAGTAAATATGCTTTATTTCCAAATTTAAATTAATTAACTGACATGTGAAATTAATCTGATATTTTTATACAGATAATTTGTTAGAAATATTACACACTTTATTATTTTTAAGTATCATTTGTAGGCATGACATCACTAAGGCAAAGTTAAAGAACTTCACAGTGTGGGTAGAGAAAAATGGTCAAATAAAGAAACTCTCAGATGTAGAGAATATAGAAGGCTTCAATGAGAAGCACGCTGAGAAACTATTTAATAGCATTATTAATGGCACCCCAAAGAAAGTACAGAATATTAACAAAATGATTAAAGGGCAAATTCTACATCCTAATCTGACAGAGCCATTACGACAGGTATAATATCAATTTATGTATTTAAGACTTAATTTAAGAGCCTGTGATTAATCTAAAACTATATTTTTTTTATTAAATATTATATTAAATGTTCAGAAATTAACAGTAGTTTTTAACCAGTGAATAAATTTCTTAACAGTTTTATTTTTACTTTATTGTTGAAATTAAGTTAAATTTACAAAAATGTAATTTACAGCTTTTTTTTATGAAAATTATACATTTAAAGAGCCTGTTATTATAATGTAAAAGTAAATGTACTATTTTTTTTTAATAAAATGTTTTATTGTAAATGTTAAGAAATAAATATGTTAATAAATTTTTTAACATTAATTATATTATTTCGTCAAAATAAAGTTTAACATAAAAAAATATAAATTACAGCTTTTGTTTTTATGACAGTAGTGTATTTATCTTTGCTTTAATTCAAGTTCGATATATCACAAAATATTAATATGGATTAGTTTAATATAAATTTAATTGTTTATTTTAACTAAGATTACCAGCGACAAAAAAGGCTTAAAGGGTATAAAAGATGTTGCAGTAATAAATAATTTATATTTGCAACACAAAGTGAGGATGTTATACTTGACTCATTATACATATACGCTGTTGATATGTTTGTGATGTATCATTGTTGAATTAAAGCGATATATTGTAGATTATGTTTCGTGATATGAAATTATTTGTTATATTTTAGAGTTGCAAATCAGTGTTAGCGGTTTATGTTACAGTCAATTCAGTTTGTTGGACACTTATAGATAAGGATGGTTACGAGGTACAAGAATGGAGGTACTACAGCATAGATTATCCCGAAAGCAAAAAGATGTTAATCACTAATATATTGGACATTGTGAGTTAATAATTTATTAAAACAAATATATAAATATTCTTTATTCAATTAGGTGTAAAAACTTTTTGAGTCTTCAGGCTTTTCCTTAGATAATGATTCTGCCTAGCTTTTTTTGTTATTTTTGTTAATGATAATTTACATTTAATTTTATTAAATCTATTATGGAACTGGATTCCAAACAGGCATTTTTGTTATTTTATAATATGATTTATTTGTGATTGTTCTATATATGTAAGAAGATTGCTCAGCCATGCAGATGATTTCTGGATCTTTCGGAACTTAAAAATACGTAGGCCTAAAATAATATATAAAAATATAATATAACTGTGTTTTCAGCCTTTCATACTATAGAAGTGGATATTTTTATGAGAACTATATTTTTTAATCTCTAGCAGATTATCACAAATTCCTAATTTACAATACATTCTTACACACACACACACACACACGCACGCACACATGCACACACACACACACACACACACACACACGCCCACACACACACAACATACCCGCCCACACGCACATACACACACACACACACACACATGTATATATGTCTTTGTATTACACTATGGATAGTATTCGGCCGTAGTTACCACTGTATCAGCAAAGAAATTTGTGTTTCGGTACAATGCTGTGTAGAAACCACATGAGGTATATCACCTCTTACCACATTAGCGCGATTCCATTTTAGACTGTATCATCGCTGACCAGCAGTTGACATCACGGTCAAGCGATAAACTTTTTTTTTAATTGCTGAAAATTTAGCGCTTGACAGTGATCACGCCTGATGGTAAGTCGCAGCTCATTAACGTGTCACTGCTGGGCACAGGCTTCTGCACTCATATGAGAGAGGGTTTTAGAGCACAGACCCACCGCGCTGCTCCACTGTGGTTTAACAGGCATAATACACAAGTGCACTCTTTATTCCTTCTCTCTCATAGTCCATAGTGACGGTGCTTTCCGAGGCAAGGCACGGGATTGGTTCACACTGCCAACTTCCCAACTTCGGGCAAAAATTGTGAAAATCTTAATAGAAAACTCAATATTGATTTTTGAATTGGCCCGAACCGAGACTCGATCCCAGGACCTCATGTTTGTAGTTGAACATGCTAACACTAGTCCAATGAGGCAGTTTTTGCTGTTAGGGTGGTAACTAGTTACGGCCGGATACTCAATCCGGATCGAATCCGGGACATCTGCTAGCAAAACTAGTACTCGCACCACTGCTGTCACCTATTTGTATAATAGAGTGAAGAAGGTTCAGAAATCATTTGTCGGGTTGAGCATACGCATTTTTAATAATATACCTCAATCAGTTTTAAATTTGCCTCCACATAATTTTAAGAAATATGTCAAAAACATCCTTTAACAAAAGGTTCATTATAATGTTTGGACTTGATTCCAGTTGCTCACAGGAGCAATATATTACACATTGTAGCATACAAAACTATCTTTAAAAGAGGAACCGTTGAGTTTCTTGCCGGTTTCTTCTCAGCGGATTCAACTTTCCGAACCGGTGGTAGATTTGTTACCAACGGACAGACAACTGACTATTCAAAAGTGCTTCTTGAGCCTACTTGAATGAAGAAGATTTTGATTTTCAGTATATATAATGTGAAAGCTTTATCTTCTGAAGTGGTTTTCAACAAATATAATTTCTTCCAAACTATTTATTAGAAGTTCACAAACACTTAATACACTTTAATTATTTATAACTTTACTAATTTCAAAAACTTAGTATCGAAAACCATCACTGTGCCCTCGTGTATCTTTACTCGAGTTCTATATTGCTTCTCTGTGCGGTGGGGAAAAACATCTGGGAAAGATACACGAAAGAGTGCTTCCGTTTCCTTTCAAACAATAATTGTAGTAAATTAATAACTGTACAAATTCCGTTTTAACAACACATATTCCAATAAATTAATAATCGCCAACAAATGACCTAAGTTATTCGTTTAGGCATGGGATGTTACAAGCAAATTGCCAACGGCAGACATATACGTGATGAAGGCCGAAGCCACCAGGCTCCGGGCGTCTGGTAGCGACCCAAATAACCCAAAGTTGTTAGGTGTTAACTTGCAAAAGGCACAGTTAATATCCATGATCGTGGCACTCATTAATGCTAAGAACAGTTTCGGAATGGATAGGTGAGTGTTTTCACATTAAACTGTAACTGTGTCTTAAGGTACTGCGACATCTTCAGTACTAAAAAACCTGTTGGCATATTTTTTTGTAGTGGATTCAACGCTCTACGAAATCAAGGTCAACCGCCGAATCCAACTCGGTTGGGCAGCGTTCGGGAAACTACGCCAGATATTTTCGTCCGATAATCCTCAGTGCCTGAAGACCAAAGTCTTCGAACAGTGCGTGTTGCCAGTGATGACCTACGGTTCTGAGACATGGTCGCTGACTATGGGCCTCATGCGGAAGCTCAGAGTCACTCAGCGTGCGATGGAGAGGGCTATGCTCGGAGTTTCTCTACGTGATCGAATTCGAAATGAAGAGATCCGTAGTAGAACCAAAGTCACCGACATAGCCCTACGAATCGCGAACCTGAAGTGGCAATGGGCGGGGCACATAGTCCGAAGGACCGATGGACGTTGGGGACCGAAAGTGCTGGAGTGGCGACCCCGCACCGGACGGCGCAGTGTAGGCAGACCCCCCACAAGGTGGACCGATGATATAAAGAGGGTCGCCGGTAGCCGTTGGAGCCAGGCGGCGCAAGATCGGGCCTTGTGGCGGTCATTACGTGAGACCTATGTCCAGCAGTGGACGTCCATCGGTTGAACCGACGACGACGACGACGACGACAACGCTCTACAAATAAGTTATTTTACGATTTTTCTCTAAGTCCACTAGTTTAATAGTTATTCGAGGTTAAAGTTAATTTTACCTTTTCCTAACATATAACATCTTTAAATGTTATACTTATATTTTAAAGATACGCTTATGTCCTAAATAAATTGTTTCGATGCAGTAATTAGTACGTATAAACGCCATCGCAGCTACAGACATGAAGATTTTTACGTTAGGTTAGTTTCTTGCAACGCTGGCGTTAGCTAACGATAAAAATAGCCAAAAAATAACCTGAATTTTAAAAAAATGTCGATATTTCAAGGTAAGGTTTTTTGCTAAGGTAAGGTTTACCTGTGATGAAATTGACGGAAAAAACTAACCTAACCTAAGATTAAAAAAGACGATTTTTAATGTTTGAATTAGGTTAGTTTTTTTACCTGAAGTGCCGTTTCCCAATGACACAAAAGGCTGAAAGACAACTAACCTAACCTAAGACTACAAATGACAATTTTAAGGTTTCAGTTAGGTTAGTTTTTTTTAACTGAAGTGCCGTTTCCCAATGACACAAAAGGCTGAAAGAAAACTAACCTAACCTAAGACTACAAATGATGATTTTTAAGCTTTGAATTAGGTCAGTTTTTTTTAGTGCAGTGGCGTTTCCAGTGGCAAAAGAGGCTGAAAGAAAACTAACCTAACCTAAGATTACAAATGACGATTTTTAAGCTTTGAATTAGGTAAGTTTTTTTACTACAGTGACGTTTCCAGTGGCAAAAGAGGCTGAAATAAAACTAACCTAACCTAAGATTACAAATGACGATTTTTAAGCTTTGAATTAGATTAGTTTTTTTTACTGCAATGGCGTTTCCCAGTGACAAAAAGGCTGATAAATAACTAACCAAACCTAAGATTGACAAATCACGATTTTTAAGCTTAGGTTAGGTTAGTTTTTTTTGCTACGGGGGCCTTTCCGAGCTACAAACAAAGGCTAAAAGAACTAACTTAACCTAACCTTAAAAAGCGACATGTCTGTAGTTGCGGTGGCGTTCATTAGGAAATACTGAACGCAAAGTTATTTTATAAAAAAATATTAAACCGAAAGACAGTTAAGTTCGAGTTCTGTTGTCAACTAAGTTCCCTGAGTTTCAAACAGATGGCGCCGTACTTTATGTATTTTTTTGAGGTTTTGTTTACGTTTTTTGTAATTTTTTTAAACAGTGCAAATGAAGAGTCCGAAAAGGGCATGGAATTCAAACAGAGAGTTTATTTCCTTAGACCAACACTTCCATTTAGGTAAGTTGGTTTTATCTATAATTGTCTCCCTCTAGCGTTAAATAATTGTTTTTAATGTTTATTAAATACTTTAATAGATGGCGTTTTATGCCTAGGTATTAAAGAATAGGTTTAGCGAGAAACCTATTGTAATTAACGTCCCTAAATGGCTCCTTCTAGCGTTAAATTTTTGTGTGTTTACTAATTAGATTAATAACGTAGGTGAAAGAGAATTGATTTAGCAAGAAACCTATTGTAATTTAGGTCTCTATGTGGCTCTCTCTAGTGTTAAATGTTTGTTTTAGTGTTTACTAATTACTTTAATAGATGGCGTTTTATACCTAAGTAAGGGATAATGAGAAACCTATTGTAATTTAGGCTTACAAATGGCTCCTACCCGCGTTAAATTTTTGTGTTAGTGTTTTCTATTTTAGTTTTATAACCTAGATAAAAGAAAATTGGTTTAACGAGAAACTTGTTGTAATTTAGGTCTATGAGTGATTGTTAGTCTTTGGTTTAATAGATTTAATTGGATTAGAATTACTTTAATAGATGGCGGTTTATACTAGGTAAAAGAATTGGGTTAGCGTGAAAACTCTTTATGCCAGAGTTATGGAATCAGATTCTTAGATATTCAGATATCTGAGGGTGTACGACTGTACAGACACGAGTTTTAGAGGTCCACACCCAGGTGTAACTGACACTGGTATTCAGCAATACATCTAACCGACAATTGACCGTGTTTTCTCACTTGCAGTTGCCATTTATTAATTTTCATGACATTTTTATATTTCTTAGAATTTCACAATACATTTTTTTAAATGCTCAAACATAGGTAATGATAAATTATGTCTATAGATATAAATAAATAAAAAAAAACAGTTTTAAACTTAAATAAAGATACAATCAAGTTTTTTCGTGTGAGCTTTGTTTTGTTTGTGTATCTGTAAGCATGTATGTGTATATTATATGTAATTGTCTCGATACCCTTAATACAATAACCTTTTAAAAATCTCTATTAGATTTAAAAACAAGTGTCAAATCAATTATAGCCATTTCCTTCTTAAGGAACTTCCCATTTAACAACCACGGTAAAGAGGTGCGTTTGAAATTACTAGCCTATTAAAAAACCATTTTGCCTGTGTTATATTAATTTAATAATAGATGGCGCTGTATAGGTTTCTGCAAACTATTTTAATGAGTTTTGTAATTCTACAAGTTATCACTAGAGGGCTCTTCAAGTCATAAACTGAATACTTGAATAAACTGTTTTAACTTTAAATGTTAAGCTATAAGTTTAAAAACATTTTATTTGAGTTGTAATGAGAGGAGTGAATGAATGATACAGTATCTTATTAACGATTGAAAATTTATACAAAATGTATAAATTATTGTATAATATACAAGTAAAGTTAGGGAGAGTGTGAATTGATATTAGGAATACAATTGTGTGTAGAATCGTCTTTTTTGGAGTCGGTTTAAAGAAAATACTAAGGTCATACTCATGTCGTTGGTGTCTATTAGGAAAGTCGAATCTACAAAAAGACAAATGGTCAGGAGAGCGGTTTGGAGTTATATTCATTGATAAGAACTTTCAAAAAAATGGGAACTACAAAACCACAACTGTCAATCAGTCAATCACTTTTTAATACGGACCAGCGATATATATAGAATATGGAATCACGTGGTGTAAATAAGTGTAGCTAGCGAGTCTAAATTCAGGGCAAACTACGAGGTTTTAATTACTTCTTTTGTGTGAAAAATCTTGAGATTTTTGGGGTGACTTCCTTTTCATTGAGGTCGAGTGTTCTGAATGTTTGTTCAACTTCTTTAAGAGTTAAATGTAACCCCAACGAATACCTGTGTTTTTTTACTTAACTGTGATATCGCCTGATGATAACTGGTTATAGTGTGCCTTATTGGTCTAGTGGTCAGCTACAGACATGAGGTTCAAGGTTCGAGTCCAGAGTTGGGCAAATTCAAAGCTAGATATTGAGTTTATTGTTAAGAAATTCTCAGTATTTGCCCGAAGCTGGTGGTGTGCTCACGTTAGCATGTTAGACCGTCGGTCCTGATCTCTCTTCGATCGGGTTGGATTTTCGCCCCATCCCATTATGACAGAGAAAGAATAAGGAGTGCACTTGTGTTAGTGCATACATTTGTGCACTTTACTATTTACGGCTATATACGGCTATAACGGCTGGTTCCCGCCGGCTACGCTAGCGGGTTCATCCAATTCATATAGTTGTCCAATCCGAGTATCGCCACGGCTATTGCGTCATCATTGCCCACGTCAGAAGGCGGTGACAGCAGGAGCTCACGTGGCAGGGGACGCCCAGTTTTTGCTGCTCTTGTTGGCAATGCCGTGGAGGTGTGTGTGGGGCGTTGTCCGCCCGTTGTGGCGGAACATACTCCTGGCCAAGTTCGTCATTTCTGACATACCTCGGTGCTCCTATTATCATACGTAGGCACTTGTTCTGCTAGATATGCAGCCTACTCCTCGTTTATCCCGAGCAATAGAGTACCAGGCAGAAACCGCATACATCAGTCTAGAGCGGACGTAGGCTCCATAGATCTTGCAAATGGCTAATTTCTGCATAAAATTGGACGCCGTTGACGAAACCGGTCAGGAGGTGATTGTCACAGTGTAAGATGGATAGTTGTTTGAGTAACTGTTCTTCCTATATTAATGATTTAGGACTAAATACATTGTGATATTGCCAGCCAAATGAGGTGGATCAAGTGGATGAAATGGACATGATAGTTTTGATGCAATGTTGCGAGTACTATCTACACTATAGCAGAGGTCAGGGGTTTGATTTCTGGCAAAGAGTTTTAGGAATTAGAGTTATGTAATTTTCCTGGGTCTGGGGGCTACTTAGAGGCTTCGGTAGTGGCTAGTTACCTCCTGTACCAGCAAAGAGGTGCTTTCAAGTATACAATACTGTGTAAATGCCATGATGGCCTAGTGGCGTTTTCGTTTAGAGAAATACGGCAGGCCATGTTAAGGTTCTGTTCTGTTTTTTCCAATCCATCATTGTGCTTTTCGATGAACGAAAACATTGTGCGGAAACCTGCATATTTAGGTAGTAATTCCGGGATATTTGTGGTGTGCCAACCCGCACTGAAGCAGAGTCGCCACACTACTCTATCCTATGCTTTAAAACCCTACCACCTATGAGGGAGAAGGTCTGTGCCCAGCAGTTTATAGGCTGCTATTTATCTTATCTACCATTGACGGGACGGTGCGAGTTCTAGCTTCACTATTGCAGAGGTAGAAATGTGTTTCAGACTGTACGGCACCCTAGTTGGGAATGAAAGAGTATCAACTGAACAGACTGTCGAAACTCTGCTACAAGAAGTCCGGAATAGAGATACAAAATCACAAGTGAATGTCCCAGATAGATTAATAACAATGTTTAGAAACCAAAACGATCTCCAAAAGGACATGATGGGCCAGTGTTTGTTGTTGGCGCTTACGTTTATGGACATATGTATTTATATGAATAAAAACAGTATAAACAAGCTGTTGAAACGCGGTGAGTGATTGTCTATTACTTAATAAAGGGATATTATTAATGAAATTATGTTTTCTTAATTTTTTCAACCTGTATTGTTTTCATTCTTAATTAGCTGTGTTTTTGGATATCCTAAGTCTAATAATCTCGTATCGTAATCGTAAATGGTAAATATTATGAATAAAGCTTTGAAAGGGAAAGTAATGAAAGTATATGTAAACAAAACGAAAGTTATGCTTTTTGAAAGAGGTGAGTCTATGATGAATTGCAATATTTTGATAGATGGGGAGCAAGTGGAAGAGGTAAAGGAATCTAAATTTTGTATACTTGGGATCTAAATTTACAAAAGATGGAACATGTAAAAGTGATATTAAAAGGAGGGTGAATGTAGGGAATATGGTAAACGGTGCTCTGTATGCCTTTATGAAGAGCCAGATGATGTCTCAAAGGGCCAGACAGGCTGTGCATGCAGGAGTGTTGGTGCCAACACTTATGTATGGTAGTGAAAGTTGGGCATGGCAGAAGAATCACATAAGTTAAATAAATGCGGTAGAGATGAGAGCGTTGAGAAGTATGAATGGATTGAAACAGTGACAAAAATAAGAGAACGTTGTGGTGTAAAAGGAGATTGAGAAAGGTTTAGATGGTTTGGGCACGTAGAGAGAATGAATGAAAGTAGACCAAGGCGAATGTTCCTGGACCAAATCCTGGATATTTTAGATAAGTGTCAGGTCAAGAGTACTCTAAACCGAACTTGTATGAAAGAAGAGGGATATCAAGGATAATATCAAGGATCATGGCAAGTGGAAGGACGTGGTCTCTGCCTACCCCTATGGGAATGTGGAGTGATGCTATGTGTGTAATAATCTCGTCGCTATAATGGGGACTGCTTAAATTAAAATAAAACTGCATTATATTGCTTCAGTTGGACTAAAAAGTGTTTATTTGATAAAATACAACGAGCTTACTTTTTACAACATTTTACTTCTATATCAATGACAAAAAAAGAAAAAAAAAACAAACAAAACTCTTAATACAATAATAATATACATAAATACGATGGTATCAACTTCTCAAAACGTATACGTAACTAACATAAATGCAAAATCTAGGCAAGATCGTTTACAATTTACTTTTAAAAAATATATTCCGTATAATAAAAGATAAAATACAAATTAATTAATTAATAAAATGAAGGTAATTTAAATTATATTTAAAACATTATACACCGAGAAGTATCTAATTAATTCCCTACAGATCACACATACATTTTTGATCTAACCAAAGACAAATTTTGTATTTAATACTGATTTTGGAAGAACTAGAAAAAATATTTACAATTTTTTTTTTTTTACTTCAATATGCCAACGTTTTAAATTTATTCGCCCGGATTGTGACCATATCGCAACCAACTGTTTTTTTCATAATAACGCAAACTATTTTAAAATTAAAAAAGGATAAATCTGCTTTGAACTGTGTGTAAAAAGTTCGATCTTGTATTCTGGGATTGTATAAAATCAATTTGTATATAGTCTATTTCGGTGTCCATTGTATGTAAGAAAATATATTCTATTGTAACATGTGGGCGGGACTGATGGGATGCGAACGGCCCTTCGGCCCTTTGGCCTATTTAACAGAAACCGTTGAACTGAACTAGTCAATAAAAGCACCAAATAATATTTTTTTATGGCAACACTTATAAAACAATAACATTTGTCTCACCGTGGGATGAAAAGTAAAAGTTTTCGGCCCCTGTATGCGACAGAAAAGTGCTCCGTTCTCTCCCGGTTAGATTCCAACTTACATTCTGAATTCAAATTCAAAAATTTTTAGTTCAAGATACCGTTTAGCACCAAATGATATTTTTGTGGCAACGCTTATAAAAACAATCATTTAACAACGTGGGATGAAAAGTACACTTTTCGGCTCCTGTATGAGGGAGAAAAGTGCCTCGTTCTGTCCCGGTTAGATTTCAATTTATTTTCCCAATTCAAATTCTAAAATTCCTTGTTCCTTGTGGGCTTTGACTCGTCAGATATCGTGCGATTAAAAGTACGCTTTTACGTCAGATATGCGGGAAAAAAGTGCTTCGTTCTCTCCCGGTTAGATTTCAACTTAATGTTCCCATTCAAATTCAAAGTTTCTTTGTCAATGCTCTCACAACACTTTGGAATCGTAAAATATTCACGATTGTTGATTTTATTAGAGAAGGATTTCGAATATAAAGTTATAAGGGTTCCTTCACGCTCTGAGAAGAACCCGCAACAAACTTAATAGTGAGCTGTTCTTGTCTATCGAAATGTGAAAGGTAGCTTAACGATACGATAGTTAAATTATTGATTGAAAACTCGAACTTTTCATCCAAGTGTGAGAATAAAACGTATCGCGGGAGAAAAACCTGAAGAATGCCCTGTTTTTCTCCCTAGGTACGTAATATACTAAATTCTGCTGTTAGATACTAAAGAGACATTTATTTAAGTAAACACTTATTTAGGCGTGCTGTTTACGTGTATTATACGGATATTGAATAAGACTGAGCCGTCATACTTTGTTATGTAACGCAGGTTTGACTAAAGTCGGCTCTCGTTGATTTTATTAAAAAAAAATTATGGCTCTGGGTCCCAGCTTTTTAGCGCCTTTGTATAATATGTCGTAGATAAAGTTTTGATTTTTTTTTGGATGTAATTTATTAAAATTTTGTCTAAAATTTAAAATTTTTTAAATGATTATATCATTTCAATTAAAATTCATCACAGAATCATAATAACAAACATACTGTAAGTTGCGGCCTTTATTTCTGTGACGTCTGAATGACCAGTGGATAGTCTTTGTTCTAATCGTTTTATTTTGAATAGTTTTAAGACTCTAGAACTGATGGTCCACAATAATATAAGGTCTAATATTTTGCAAATTGCCTTATTGTAAGAAAACGACGATTTTATAACTAGTGCTGCTTTTTTTTACCAATATTCAAGGAATGTCATTCAAAACAGCTGTCAATGTCAAGATAACGTCTCTATAGTTGAACGCGTTTCGTTCAACTATAGAGACGTTATCTTGACATTAATAAAAACCATTAATTATTTACAATAGTTGCTTGTTAAATATAGTGCAACTCGTAGTTCAAAGTGTGATAAATATCAACGAAATGATATTCAAATTCTAAACTACCGATGGAAGACAGTAAACACAATTATATTGTGTCTTTCAACAAAATAATGCTCGGTATAAATCGATATCGAATCCCGCCAGCCCCGTTGGATACATCTGTAGAAACCTAACAACATTGTAAAATTACCAGTCTATTGTCGTATATTACAATAAATATGTACAAGTAATAATATAACAGCACCCATTTCACTGAAAACATACATTTAAAAAGCTACGACGCCTATTACGCTTCCGATTAAAAAAAAATCTTTGTCAATATATCACGGCTTTGTTGTATAAAAATCTATTGTATATTTTGTAAAATCTGTATATCTATTGTACTATTCGGTATAAGTAAACATTTATATGTAGTAAATAAGTATTGTAGCAAAAATAAGCTGAATAGGCGGCGTCAACTTTCAAACGTCCGATACTAATAAAATCTTTAAAAAAAAATTCAATCCAGACTACAAGATCATTATATCTAATATGTTTTATCTTTTATAAAAAATTCAACAACTCTTATTTTATCGTGGAACTGTTTCAACAAGTCTCTATTGTAATAGAAATTAATTATTATTATTATTTGTTTATTTTTTTTTTAATAATATTTGTGACAGCGGTTGGCGAGTGTGGCAGTGTAAGCTGATGCCTTTGCATTCGAAGAGAAATAATAGGCCATCCATGTTGGCTACCAATTATTTGTGCACCTATCTTAATATAAATCGTTACAAATGTACATAACAAATCAAATGCATGTTTTATTTCTTTACCGCAACACAAAAATGAATAAAATGAATCATTCATCCATTGTACAATCGTAATTCGGAAATACAGACTATATGTTCCCGCCATAAATATTACACCATATTTGTCTATGTCATTTTGTCATGTGACAATTGTCTGATGTATAATCTGTCATAATTATGAAATATTAGAACTTTGTGCATTCTCAATACATTAACGTCTTCTATAATTTTGATAAAGCAACCATGTCTATTATTTTAAAAGAGATTTTATTCTCAATTAATGCGTTTTAAAATATAGCTGTTTAATAATATTTAGTTGATAAAAGGCCTTATAATAATATTACAAATATTGTGGTTTAGAGATTGTATAAACTCTTGAAGGTCACCTTGATATTTAATACGTCACTGCGTTATCGACTATATTTTAATAAAATTATCAATCATTCTGAAACCTGTATAGAGTGAGAAAATAAATTATTTACTCAATGATTTAAATTTAAAGAAATTTGCATGCATTTAAATTGTGTTGGTATATAGTAGCAAGTGTAACGATTTAAATGATTAAAAATATATTTTCAAACATTATACACAATATATCGAAACAAACGTGTATTGCACTAAAACGCAGTGAACTGCCATAATATTTTTTTTTTTAAACTATACAATAAGTGCAAATAATAGTAAACGATAACCGATAAAGAGCTGAAACAGATAATAAAACCTCACTAGGTATTAAAAACTACATAGAAAATGGAAGACAAAGAAATAATTCGTAGCCAACTATCAAAAAAAAAAAATACATTTCTTTCACTTAACTACGCGTGGTTGGTTTGTATAATATAATATATAGAGATTAGTTAAAATTACATTCGATTTAATAAATGATTACCATGTAGTAAATTGTGCACATTTAGAAAAGATATTGCCATGTTTAAAAATTTTAAACTCGCAAAATATTATAATCTTCTCATTAGACGTAAGGAGTGGTTAAAATAAAAAATATTATCTGCTTAAACTATAGAATTGTAAATGGTCGTCACTTTTATAACCTTATGCACAATTTCCGTATACTTTATTAACATCAAAAATTACCAATAGATACTTAAAGAAGTTGATCGAATATTGGAAACAATTTTCAGCCACAGTATAAAAAAAAACGTAAGAATCACACTGTCAGTATCAAAGTGGTTCAAAATTCATATGTAAATATCAATTCTGCGGATATAATGATATGTAAATAGTAGAAATAATAATTTTTGAATACTTCTGCTTCAAATACTTGAGTTTAAAGGAAATTTAATTTAACCACATTGATTCTGACGACTTGAATAAAAACCGCTGAAAACTAATAAATGTTGTATCTAAAAGACTTTTTTTTACGATAATTTTATTATACGGCGGTATATTTTCAAGTATTCAATCAACTTCGTTTAATTAGAGACTGCTTTTTTATATACAAGTGCATCTCATCCACATCTGCTCATCTGTTGTTTTTTTAAATAAAACCTGAAGGTAGATTAGTAAATTTTGATGAAAGAATTGACGCTGTGGTTATTACTATTTTATTAATCTGTAATGTTGCAAGCGATTGCAAAGTCCCGAAATTTATTATTAAAACGTGAGAAACAATAATTATTTTCAATCATTAAAAAACTGCCACAGTTGCAATTCTAACATCAATATTTATAAATCTTCGTCTTTTTTATTATATAAGCAGTCTATTTACCGCAAAAAAATCTAACCGTCATCTACAATGCAACGATTTTGGTTCAGAAATACCTCCACAATTTTACGATTTCGCCAAACTTCCTTATCAGTAGATTTTAATGCCTGAGATCACTAATAAATGCATTTTATTATAAAGGAATTTGAACTAGCCGGCTACCATTTATGCGTATTTTTCCCCTATAAACATAATATCCTCGTAAACTGTAGATTGATTTTTAAAATTTTTTTTAAACCACTGCTTTCCTAAATCATTTTATCTTGAACTTAGGTCAATCATGGTAGTCGACTAGTTAGAAAAAATATCCCACTACACAATGACTTCCGAATGATCTATACTCTTAACTAAATTATTTTTTAAGCTTAGCAATGATTATTTATTTTTACTTAAACATTGTATTTGATACAATTGACGCTCTTTTGATAATATAAGTATTTATGCAAAGTATATTCTCACGATGCAATCTTAATCTCTCCTTTTTATTTGTTAACAACTTAAAATAAGTATACATAATTGGGTAGCACTCACTATAATATAAAGAAACATTGTTTACAATTGCATTTTTTTCTAATAAAGCACAGTTAACAGAGAATTGTCAAGGAATTTGATTCCATTTATCATAGAAAAGCGCAATAAGAATAGGCTATATTGTAAATTATAAAGGCCATACATGAAGAGCTTTAAAAGAGTTTGCAGCTATAAATAAATATTACGTGTTTTAAGGCTAGGAACATGGTACGAACCTAACTAAATGTCAGTGGTAACGACTGCTTCAAATTAAATATGTATGATTTTAGAATGAAAAATGATTGAGACGATGACAGAGACAAAAAAACACGGACGGCAAATATTTAATTTCGCATAATATTATTCGTTACTATAAGCAGTCTTCGACTAAGTCAATCTGTCAACTTTTTTAAACGTTCTCCAAAGTTCTGATATGAATTCCTGCAACAGCATGTAATTGTCACTGACAAGAATAACTCAAGCTTAACGTATAGTGTCAAAAGAAAAGTAAAACCGTGCTCTATAATAAGTATTATACAAAAAAAACATTAAATGATACATAAATGACATAAACTAAGACAAGTAACTGTAGGTAATAGGTATTCCATACACATGTAATTGAGCAAAACGTAACGAAACAGTGAGCAATACCAACAGAAACAATGACGGAAATATTTAAATATACCTTTACGAGGTCATTTTAATATTGCTTTTATTAAACAAATTTTGTAACATTAAATTTAAAAAAAAAATTAATTAAATTTTACAATATAAAAAAACAACTATATTTCGTAACCGATAAAAAAACAAAGGAAAAAATTTAGATTACAATTATTTAGTGTACAAAGGCATTACAAAACAATTTACGATTAAACTGTAACAGATAATATCTGTTTTTTTTTAAATAACAGAATTGGCTTCACAATGAAGTTTGAGCTTGCAACACTGCCTGTTTCCTCTGTGATATGTACAATAACCACGGTGAAAAATGAACACTGCTAAAACATTAAAACCATTGTGTCATATATTGTTTTGTACACAAGGAAAGTTGCGAAAAATTGAAAATACATACTCAATTTTTCACCACTCGCGTCTCGCTTAACTTACAAAAAAACCTGCATTCGAGATACTTAGGTACTTGCAATACGACACTATAATTTAAGTCTATTCCACATTTACCTTTAATAATATTGTTTGTAATAAATGTATAAAATATCATCTTTAATCTCTGTATACTTAATCACCTTTGTTTATATTTAAAAATTAAATCCATTTGTATCGGTATAAAAATCTAATATAAATTTGAGGTTATTTGACGGCTATGGCACTGTATTGTATGAATGTATTCAAACTTACTACGGCCCGAGCGTCGCTCCCGACGGCCATATATAACAGAAATATTAACCGTAAATTGTATAAAAATACTTATAGCTATTATTGTTAAGGCTGTCGTATTGTGGTACATATAATTAAAATATATAAGTACAAATTTTTTCGTCCGACCGCGTGTTGTCGCGGCTTAATTCGAGCGTAACTTGTCTATGCTTTTTTATTTTTTAATCTGTCCTTTTAATGACATAGGCATTAGGCGTTATAGCCAAAAAATCTTGTCTATGTTTAGATTGTCTTTTTATTGCAAACGCAGCCAGAAGAGAAAATTTGAACTTTCAAAAACTGATTCCTAGTCTATTGTGTGAGTAAACCTCGGGAGCGGTACACGGGTCCTTAGGAGGATCACATTTATAATGCTGTGGAAAATTTTAGTCACGGAAGATAACTGTATCAAATTTTCTTCAATAATGGTGTTAATTTTTTCACTTGTAAACCTCCAAAAGTTTGATAGGAAAATCAATCAGAAACGTAACATCACGGAATCGCCCACCAGTTTTCAAATCAACGTTCCTTATTACGCTGTTAACATTCACAATAAAGTTTGCAAATAACTAAAGGTTGTCGTTGGAGAAATACTTGGGATATTTCTAGAATAACACAAGTATCCGAGTGATAAGAATGTTGACCTTCAAAACTGGCGAGCTTAAAATTTTTCATAATTGTCCAATGAGCGTAATTTTATAAGTGTTTAATTTACAGAATCCACTAAAAATAATATTGCGCGTCACATTTATTAGTGACAAATAATAATTTCATCCGAGTGTTGTGACTCCAATGCTCCCACTTGCACTCTATTACACTACTAGTAATACGTAACATTCCTTATGCGGTAGGAAAACGAAACCATCACAATAATATCATAAAATAAGCTATATAAGTCGTCTATAGATGCAAATAGAGATGATAAAACGTTAAAAGGCCTGTTGAAATATTCCTATACCGTTTCAATGTTTATAGTCGCTGAGACTCGACGTGAGAGCGCTTTAACAACGTTATAACAAAGTCGATATATTTCATACATCGTTTTTCTGCTCAAAAATTATATTACACTGTCATTTGTGATTAAATAAATGTGGAGTTTAAGTCTACCTGTATCTATTGCGGACGCGAAGTGACCGAGGCCTCGTACGACGGCGGGATGTTCCAACAGGCCCACAAATTCATATATATCTTTATTCTTCCTAAAATTAAGTTTATTTCGCGATGAATGATCGAATTGCTTGGTAATTCGAAAGGCAATAGACTAAGCTAAAATTAAGTAAAACATTTCTCTGGCATACCCTCGCTCCGAGTCCCGACAACACGTATCAAAAAGCACTTTGCGACATCACACGCGTTACCTAATTGGTAAAATTCGCTAATCTCACTCATATTGTTACTTTATCGAATCAGTCAAGATGCCTGCACCGGTTCAAGGTTCTCACAAACCAGTGGCTACAACCCTGTGTAATGACCATTAACTGCAACATATTTGAAGTGTTCTTCAATCAAATAAGCCTTATGATATATTGTTTGTTCAGTGCAGCTCATGATTGGGATGGCTAGATCAGAGCCATTATATTTAAGTTTGTCATTGCATTATTGAAGAAGCCCAATTTTCAGTAAGTTGGGGTGGTAATTACTCTATATTTTACAAGCCATATTTTGACCATTAAAGAATTAATAGTTTCATTGTTTCTGCAAATGTTATTGGGGATTGGGAGTTAACTTTAGGCAAAACAGATGTTCCTTTACCATAAAATCAAATGAAATGCGATTTACATAAACTACTTTAAGTTATTTTGCTTAATTTGTATCGGAATCTAAATCAGGATATATACAGAGAAGTACATACAGAAGAGATACATATAGAAGGGTGTTTGGAGATCCAAATAAAGGTTTACCTAGTCTTTTAACATCTGGGATAATAGGTTAACACGACTGGGAAGAAGTCAGGGACTAAATCGACGTTTTTATGTGCTTTCTAATCAACTTCTCATGTCCCGGCATACAATGATAATATTGTGACGCAAAATTCAATATTCGATTGGAATCCAGGACGTCATGAATTGCAGCTGTAGCAAAATAGTAGCAGTAATGTCCAGTACGGTGAACGCAATTGCACGCCTTAGTATGAGAGAACCTTTAGTGGCACGGTTGGCATTAAACAAATGAAGAAATTTCAATTAATTTAGGAACATAATGGTTTTTTTAAGTTTGGCAATCTCGAGTCGACATTAATTTAAGGACGCTAAAACAACGAAAATAATATTCAAAAAACATACACTCGACTCCAAAATGGATTCACAATCACGTTTCGTCTCATTACACGAATTTTATATGCTAAGTGAGCGAAATAGACGCCTAACCTACCTAGCTATCACAGTCCTTTCTCAGTCTGACCCTTTCCATGTTCTAAATGCATCTCTCATGTCATATCGTTGAAAAAACTGGTAACAACCTAAACTAGGCCTATTTACTGACAGATTATATTCAAGTTAGATTATTTGGCACCTAAAATGTCACTAGATACGAATGATATACCTTCAATCATTGTTGCATCATTTATAAAAGTAACAGAATATTGGTAATCACTAATAAAAAATATGTATGTTGGCAATAGGTAACCTACGTATTTGGTTTATATTCTTGCTTCAATTTTCAGCTGCATCTTTCCTGTCTTTTTCACCGACACGTCTCGTGTCGATCTTTACGATTTAACTACATTAAACTTAAGAGAAATTTTGAGCATCGTTTCTTCTATTTTCACACCCCACAACTGCCAGATCGTATAATCCTTAACACTCCTAAATAAAATTAACATAATATCTAAAAAAATATGTATATTTATTATATACGAGTAGGCACAACGATGTACCGAAAGCATTCATCGCGAAATACCGTTGCAACGTGGTAAAAGAGCAAATCTTACTCGTTTACGATTCGACGAAGAGTTTTAAAACTAATCTCTGGTTCGATTCGCTTGGATTTCGACGGACGTTCGACCGCACCGACAGAGGAATCGTCGAGAAACCTAACTCTTACGTGGTAACTTAACATACGGGCCGAAGACGCCGGCTGCGCTCGCTCGCCAACGGTAACACTGCGAGCGGCGGACAGCGGTGGCGACGGACCTCCGGCAGAGCACGAGGCGGTCCTATTTACAGATCGGGGCTCCGCCGCGGGCAGCTCGCGCGAGTCGTATACGGGGCGCCGCGCCTCAGTTGTAGAGGCGGTCGGCGATGTAGAGGTCGTGGTGCGCGGCGTGGGCGGCGTGGGCAGCGTGGGCGGCGTGCGGCGCGGGCGGCGGCCACCGCGGGGGCGCGGGTCACTGCGCGGGCAGGCACGCCGCCGCGCCCGGGCCCACGGCCGGCTTGAACTCCGCCGCCGGGAACTGTTGGAAGGGCGGCGCGTAGCATTGCGGGAAGTACAGCTCGGGCTTCACCACGGCGGCGGCGGGCGGCAGCGGCCGCGGCGTTTTGGCGTCGGCCCGCCGGGCCTTCGCCGCATGCGGGTTCATGTGGTTGTCGATGTGCTTCTTCACCTCGGGCTCGGTGGCGAACCGCCGCCTGCAATTGGGCATCGGGCAGCAGAACGGCCTGTCGCCCTGGTGCGTCCGCGTGTGCTGGTCGAGGATCGCCTTCTGCCTGAAGTCCTTTCCGCACTGGGTGCACTTGTACGGCTTCTCGCCAGTGTGGATCCGGAGGTGTTGGTTGAGGATCGTCCTCTGTCGAAAGAATCGCGGGCAGTACACGCACCCGTAGGGCTTCTCGTTCGTGTGGATGCGGAGGTGTTGCGTGAGATGGGACTGCTGACGGAAGCGCTTGCCGCACTCGGGGCACGGATACGGCCGCGACTCTATGTGAATGCAGCCGTGCTGGAGCAGAGTCGACTTTTGCTTGAACTCCTTCTGGCAGATCGGGCAGCGCACGTAAAGCGGCATCGCGCGTCCGCCGAGCACGTCGGGTAGCTTCCCGCCCTTCAAGTACTGCAGCGACAGCCCGGAGCCGAAGACGGCGTGGTTGAGCCCCTTGGTGTCTTTGAAGTAGGCGGGGTATTGCGCCGTGTCCCCGGGCGAGAAGCACGAGCCCCTCGGCTCCCCGTTGGGCCCGTCCGCGTCCCCGAAGGTCGACTGCACTTCCTCTTTGTTCTCGTCTGGGGGGAACGGGACGTCTTGCGGCCACAACGTCGGCGTCGTCCCGTTCTTGAAGATCAGGTGCGGCGAAACGTCTGCAAAAAGGAAACATTACGGTCAGTCAGCGGGCCGCGTCGTCCGCGAGGGGGTCGTCGACGAGTGGGTTAATCGAGCTGGGGACGGTTACGGGAGCGGCCGGCGATCGGTTCCGCGTCTCGCGGCGCCCTCCGCGATGCGGGCGACGAGGGGACCGAGAATTTGTTCGACGGGGAGGCCAATGGGTGCGAGACCGAACCGTGCGGGTGGGGCGGCGGGAGCGCGCGCGGCGCCGGCGCTGGCGCGGGCGCGGCGGCCCAGCGCGGGCGCCGCGCGCGGGGAGCGGGCCGGGGCATATATGTGTGAATAGCGCTCGCCTTGGTGTGTGCGGACGTGCTGGTTCAGGATGGCCTTCTGGCGGAAATGTTTGCCGCACTCGCCGCACGTATATGGCTTCTCACCGGAATGGATGCGCAGGTGCTGGTTGAGGATGGCGCGCTGCCGGAAGGAGCGCGGGCAGTACACGCACGCGTACGGTTTCTCGTTGGCGTGGATGCGTAGGTGCTGCGTCAGGTGAGACTGTTGCCGAAACCGCTTTCCGCACTCCGGGCATCCGTAAGGCCTCGAGTCCGTGTGGATCCTCTCGTGCTGCAGCAGCGTGGACTTCTGCTTGAAGTCTTTCCCGCAGGTCAGACACTTGAACAATCGGAGTTCTGAGTTCGGATTGTGTTTGCGAGGCTTGGGCGGCTCGGGTTGCACGATGTCCGGCAGGTGCCGCAGATCCGGCGCCGCGTATTGGTCCAACGGGCCTTCGAGCGAGAGCACTCCGCCGTTCTGTTTCAAGTAATGCAGGGGGAACCCTCCCGTTCCCAGCATGTGACTCGTCGGTCGCGCCTCTTTGAAGTAAGGCGTGTACTGCTGTTGTAAGTCCGGCTGAGGGACGAAGCAGGGGGTTCTGTCGAGGTGGTCCTGCGACGACGGTTGGGATTGAGATTGATTTTGCAGCTGCTGCTCGACTTGCATGTGCTCCGGAGATGTTTGTTGTTGAGCTTGTTGTTGGGCTTGCTGCTGGGCTTGTTGCTGAGCCATCTGTGCGGCCTCGTCCGCCGAAGGGTCCGTGGGTGGGGGGGCCGGTGGATAAGGCGAGGGAGCGGGGGATGCGAGCTGGGGTTCGGGTTGCGGCGAGGGTCCGCCGGGGCTCTGGTGTTGCATGGCCTGGTAGCCGCCGTCCAGTACGGCGCCTCCCCATTGCGTGCCGGGAGGAGCGCGTTCCACTCCATCTTTGTAGAGCACGTAAGGTGCCGTCGTATCTGTAAAGAAACAAATGGTTGTAAATATGTGATCGATTTTCTTGTATCCGTACAGTATTCACGGAATGAATATATAAACGTTCAAAAGTTTATGGGCGAGGTGAAAAGCCATTGTAAATCAGTAGAATGTGATTCTAAATCGGCAGAATATCGCGGTATCGACGTTGGCGTGCAGTCGTCGCGACGTCGCGTGCCGCCGCCGTCCCAACACTCGCTGCCAAATAGGAATTTAATAAAATGTCACATTCCGCACCAGCTGAGACAGTTTTTGATGGTTACAATTTACGATATACTTCTGAAATACGAAATCGCACTAACGGGTCGAACGAGTTGACTAAACAATAATAGGATTTTATTATTAAGTAAAACTTCTTTACGCACGCCTGACTTGGGGAGTCAGCCCATGGATGCATGATGAGAGTGTTAAGAAAAGTGTGGCCAACATAATCATTTTAAATAATAGTAAATTAATACATGTATATATTGACTTCAATCGTGAGGTTTAAAGCACACTCGTTTTTTATACTTGGGTTTATTAAGATTTAATACTTGTTTCTTATATAAACGTAAAATATTGTATTCTCGAGCAATATCCAGAATTCGTTACACATCGTAAGTACGCATGTTTTTGTGATCCAAATTTTAATGCTGCATTGTATAAAATACTACATACGACATAAATAGGTACAGATATTTGAGTAAGCGTGATAATTAAAACGACCATGAATTGACAAATATTATGAGAAAGTGTGATTCCTAATACTAAAACTAAGTAGCTCTGAAAAGAACTTTTTAAGGGAAGCATAAAAATGTGTTTAAAATACTCAAAATATTCAATGTCACTTGCGTCCACTGCGTAAGGGGCTGCCCGGCTACCTAGTTCATAATGGTGCACCCCCTTTGCCCGCACTGCCCCTCTCTCGTCGAGTTAGTTACTCAATGCGCTGCGTGGCGGCCGCCGCCGGCATGTATTTTTATTGTAGATATTGATATATTCTATAATATTGTCGAACATTTTTTGTCCTATCATTAATACTCTTCACAGCGTATGCGATGAAAACTTTTTATGGCTAATTTTTTTACACCTTCGGTTGGTTTTAATAGGAATTTCTAAAGATTTCTATAGTAATCTAGTACTAAATACAACCTATGTTGCTCAGTGATAATGTAGCTTTCTAATGAAAAAAGAATTATTAAAATCGGTCCAGTTTTTTTGAGTTTATTCGTTACATGCAAAAATTCAAATCTTTTCTCTTTATAATATTAGTGTAGATTTAGGTAAATAAAACATGAAACGTGACGATTTCTTTCACTTTCTCAGTAGATTGAAATTCTATAAAAAAGCGGGAAAAGTTACTCTTTACCGCTTAAGTTAAAATGCAAATTGCGAATGCAGTTTCATTATGATTTTGACGGCCATTGTTCGTTGATTGGTTCAACCTGAAACGCTGAATTTTAATGTCTGAAGTACGTCTGAAGTTTTTGTATGTAGTATATCACTAAAGGATGTTTTTAGTATAAAGAGACGTAATAGAGAGATCGATTCGGCCACCGCGGTCTATTTGAACAAAGTATAATGTCTTTCTAATAGAATTAATCAAAAGAAATGTGAACATTTCTTTTTCAAAAATAATTATGGCAGCAATATTATCTTACTGGACTGACTGCCTCATTGGTCTAGTGGTTAGCATGTTCGACTACAGACATGAGGTCCTGGGTTGAAGTCCCGGTTCAGGCCAATTCAAAATTTCAATATTGAGTTTTCTATTAAGATTTTTTCAATATTTTCCCGAAGTTAGTTTAGTTAGAGCACGTTAAGCCGTCAGTCCTGCGCCTGATCTCTCTCCGGTCGTGTCGGATTCCCGTCACATCGGACTATGAGAGTGAAGGAATAGAGAGTGCACTTGTGTACTATGCCTGCCAATCCGCAGTGGAGCAGCGTGGTGGGTCTATGCTCTAAAAACCCTCGCTCTCCATTGTGAGAAGGCCTGTGCCCAGCCGTGGGACGTTAATGGGCTGCTACTTACTTATGGCAAATATTTAATAGGTAATACATTCAAATTAAAATAAATAAAGCACTACAAATAGCTTAAGTAGTAGATTAACAACTTAGACACACACAAAAGTGCAAGGTAGTTGTTCGAATTAAAGGTACTTAAGTTACTTATTAAATTCTTCTTTCATATTCGCAAGACTTTTAACGAATTTTATTATTTTTAACAGTTGTTAAAAGTTTGTCAAATTCAGTGTTTCAATTTAAATTATTCTCGCATTATATAATATGTAATAAGTATATTACAACTAAAGTACAGATACTAAAGTGCGCCGCAGATGTTTGAATTAAAGTAACTTTAGTAATGCATTAAATTCTTCTTTTGGTAATTATTTTTAGTTGACGAACGTAATACTTTCATTGCTATAACAGTAGATAAAAGTCTCACGTGTATATACAGTTTGTTTCGGTTTAAATTAGTCATGAATTATATAATATGTAATAAGTAGATTAAAACTTTAATACATATACAAAAGTGCGCCACAGTTGTTTGAATTAAAGTAACTTTAGTTAGGTATTAAATTCTTCTTTTGGTAATCATTCTTAGTTGACAAACGTAACTTTTTTTTGACTTGACTTTTAACGACTTTTATTACGATTTACAGTTGTTAAAAGTTTGTCAAATGCAATGTGTTTCAATTTAAATGGGTCACGTATATAATACGTAATTAGAAGATTACAACTTAAGCACAGATACGAAAGTGCGCCGCAGTTGTTCGAATTAAAGGAACTTTCGTTAGGCATTACGTTCTTCTTTTGATAATTATACTTAGTTGACAAACGTAAGACTTTTAACGACTTTTATTACAATTTACAGTCGTTAAAAGTTTGTCAAATGCAATGTGTTTCAATTTAAATGGGTCACGTATATAATACGTAATTAGAAGATTACAACTTAAGCACAGATACGAAAGTGCGCCGCAGTTGTTCGAATTAAAGGAACGATCGTCGTCGTCGTCGTCGCTTCAACCGATGGACGTCCACTGCTGGATATAGGTCTCACGTAATGACGTCCACAAGGCCCGATCTTGCCCGCTGGCTTCAACGGCTACCGTCGACGCCGAGTGACTCTAAGCTTCCGCATGAGGCCCATAGTCAGCGACCACGTCTCAGAACCGTAGATCATCACTGGCACCACGCACTGTTCTAAGACTTTGGTCTTCAGGCACTGAGGAATATTGGACGAAAATATCTGGCGTAGTTTCCCGAACGCTACTCAACCGAGTTGGATTCAGAGGTTAACCGCCTTGTCAAAATTGGACCTAGGCTTGTTGAAAAAATATCGATGTATCGATATTATTTTTTCAATGTATCGATGTTTTGGAGTGATATTTAATACTATGATATAAAATTCAAAGTATCGAAAAGGTATGAAAATCGATATTTTTCTAGAATAAAAAAATCCTAAGAAGGAAAACTTTTTATACTCTCTTCTTTGTTACAAATTATATTTAAGGTAATTTTTTAGTTTTGGTCGACTGGATTTGCCGTTTTAAAATTTGGTTTTTAAGTTGGCAACTTAATCTGTCAATTTCAATTGTAACTGCCCGTTCGTATTGAATCCCGATGTATCGATAGTTTTTAATAAAAATATTTATATCGATATTGATATTTTAAAAAATTATCGATACTTTATTGTATTACCGACATCCCTAATTAGACCTACCTAGCTGGACTATATGTCCCAGATATGTGTACTCGTCAACAATTTCAAGATCTGACTTCTCAACGATGACTGGACTGGATGATGGTGTGTCGGTTACTTATTATATTCTTCTTATAATATTTGTAAGGCTTTTAACGAATTTTATTATTTGTAACAAGACATTAAGTTCTGCTTTTGGCAATTATTCTTAGTGGACAGAAGTAAGTCTTTTAACGACTTATTATTTTTAACAGTCGTTAAAAGTTTGTCAAATTCAATTTAAATTAGTCACGCATTATAAAATACGTAATTAGTAGATTAAAAACTTAAACACAGATACAAAAGTGCGGCGCACTTATTCGAGTTGAAAAGCTTTTCATCCATCTTGGACGGGCGTTCGTTAATAACAACTTGGATGGACTAAGCGGCGATAAAATCGTGCTACTATACTCTTATCGTGGCCACCATCGATTTGTCGATATCTTGATTCAAAACGATCGTGACCTAACTCTTTGGCATTATAAAATATCCAATTAGTTTACAATCCTCATTTTATCGTGTAACTATCGCTTATAAATTTTACAAGAGGAAAGCTTAATTTTATGGGTAATTATTTATACACTTTTTATGGGATTATGAGTGGAGTTTTAAACGAATTCGTGTTATATATAACTGGGAGCATTGCTGATATAATTGTCTTATCGTATCTTGTAGGTAATATAGACCTCGTAATAAAATTCATCGAAAAAGAAGGTTTAAGTGTCAAAAAAATTAAAGTTAATGAAAGTTCACTGAGTTTCAAGAACACAGGACTTCATTGGACTTATATTGGTCGTAATACTAAGTAGACTGCCTCATTGGTCTAGTGGTTAGTATGTTCGACAACAGACATGAGGTCCGGGGTTCGAGTCCCGGATCGGGCTAATTCGAATATCAATATTGAGTTTTCTATTAAGATTTTCTCAATATTTGCCCGAAGTTGGGAAGTTGGCGGTGTGACACACCCCTGTGCCTCGGAGAGCACGTTAAGCCGTCGGTCGGTGCGCCTGATCTCTCTCCGCGAGTGTCGGNAGTGAGGAGGGCTGTGCCCAGCTGTGGGACGTTAATGGGCTGCTACTTACATTTTTTTTTACTAATTAGACTATAAGGTTAGATAGTAGATATAGATGAGAGCGTTGAGAAGTATGAGTGGATTAAAACTGAGTGTCAGAGTAAAAAATAGTGTGATAAGAGAACGTTGTGGTTTAAAAGAAGATGTAGTGACTAAAATTGAGAAAGGTATGCTTAGATGGTTTTGGCAAGTAGAGAGAATGAATGAAAGGAGACTGACAAAAAGGATTTATGAGTCAAGAGTGAATGCGAAAGTTGGGGAAGACCAAGGTGAACGTTCTGGACCAAATCCAGGACATTTTAAATAAGGGCCAGGTCAAGAGTACTCTAAACCGATGAACTTGTATGAAAGGTTTAATGAGCATGAAAGAAGCGAAGGAGATATGGAAGGATTGTTGCAAGTGGAAGGACGTGGTCTCTGTTTATTCCAATGGGAATGTGGCGTGATGCTGTGTATGTATGTTAGATAGTAGTCTTCTGTTATTATTCAACCGAATGTCTAAGATGGTAACGGATTATATTTGTAATAGATAAAGAAACATTTATCCTTTAAAGGCTTTCTTACAGCATCCTATAGAGATGAAAGCTTGTTTAGTGGTAAGTTTTTTCTGGTATGGTAGTCTCCTTACTACCGAAGCCTTTTAACAAATTTAATAAATACAAATTTACTATCGGGAATCAAACATTTAATAGCGCAGAGAATGTTTACAGTATTTTCTCTTGGGTGTCATAATAACAAACCTATTGGCTTCTTTTGCTGACAGGTCAGCGCCTGACTGTGATCACATCTAATGATAAGTGATGATACGGTCTAAGATGGAAGCTCTCTAATCTGGTTAGAAGCAAATTTACTTCTGGTTTCTACATAGCATTATACTGGAACACAAATATCTTTGCTTGGCGGTACGTTTCTTCTGGTGCGGTGGTAAATGGGGATTGAACCAAGGACCTCTGCTGGCTAAGCGAATATCACCACTGCGCCAGTGAGGTCGCCAAAACATTCCAGTACGTTCAGGTGAAATCACAGTCCAGTGTTAACTTGTCAGCAATATAAAACATGGTTTATCTGGTCTAGTTGGTAACTATACTAGCAAAAACGACGAACATTAAGAGGTAAATTACCACCTACCAGATTAATTTGCTGTAATATGAGTTTGTAATAAAAAGCAAGCCACAATGCAAGTAAAACAACTGATGTGAGCCTTTGTCGCCACAATATTGGCTTAGGCTGTTCTACCGAGCGCCCATTCTGCTGTCGTCTGTAATGTAACATGCGATAGATAAACGAAAACATTTGGAACGATCTATAAATAACAGTTTATGTCCGATTTCATTTTTTTCATGTTTTTATCAGTCTAAGATGGAAGCTGATCTGGTAAGAGGCAAATTTACTTTTTATGGTTTCTACACAGCATTATGCCGCAACACCTTACCTAGTAGAATGGTAACTAGCCACGGCCGAAACCTCCCATTATTCCAGACAAATTAGAAAATGTAATTACTTAAAACCAAAACGAGTATTCGTACTACTGCGTATCAAATTTCACTGTATTGGGTTGTAACACTTTTACGAGAAATGGTGAGTATATAATCTCATAAGGTAAGAAGGAATTTTCTGCAATCATTTGTGTAATACATCGCATGTAAGTGACTATTCTCCATTTGAGATTGGACAGAACATAAAAAAAATATTTTACAGTTTAAATAACATGGTTGAATTTTATTTTGAAAAACGTGATAATTTTTCATATTCAAAATTAACCAAATTTCATAGTGTGATTATTTAAATATAATCTAAAGTTAGTAAAATACTAGGAATCCAAAACACAACAACAAAAGTAAAATAACCACAGATAAAACAGAATAATTTCGGGTGTTAATTTAAAATTCGAACGTCGTTTCGCACATGAAACAAAAAGTATTTATGTCCATAGTGAAATTGACGTAAAAAGCCGAAGTACATTACCGTACGTACATACATCTTTTCATGTGCCATGAGACAAAGATTTATAGTCGAATAACATCTGTTTATAATCTCCGGATAAATAATACCGGAGGAAACGAGAGAGCGTCCAAATGATTTCTTCACTTGACAGCGTTGTTTTAAACGACGTGTAGTGGGGGCTTTAAATCTTGTATCTCTCGCCGGATGCCTCCACATCTGGGGTGTCATTTCGAATTAAGATTTTTTGTCTTAACCCTTTTTAAAATTATAGCGTTCGTATGACGTACATCGGTATGGGAATACGTCGCCCCTTTCCTTCTATACTACGAACTTTCCCGCGTTAGTTTTTTTCAATAAAAGACGTGACGCAAACGAGGTTTTATTTTCAGTGATGTAATGAGTGACAACCTATTAAAACTGTCTACATGTGGTGAGAATTTTTCGTTAACTTATAAACCTATTCAAAGATCCACAAGTGAATACACGACTAATAAAAATCTTAAAGGATGTTATGTATATATTCTAAACAGATATTTTTTTGTTTTCTATTTCTTTCTTAAAGCATAGTATATAGCTATTATCATATACATATGCGTTTTAAAATTTCTGTGTGTTTTTATTGTAAGGTGAGTAGCAGTCTATTAATGTCCCACTGCTGGACTCAAACCTCATTCATAGGAGAGAGGGTTTTGGAGTATAAACCCACCACGCTGCTCCACTGCGTGTTGGCAGGCTGCACCAATACTAGAATTGCTCCTAGGGTATACAGGTTTCCTCACGATGTTTTCATTCACCAATTATCAAAATTATGCACAATTTAATACCACAGTTATAGATTACAAAGAACAATTAAGCATTTTAGATTCGTTTTTATAATGGGGTGGTTTTAGCCCTAATATTTTTTCAATAGTGTCCAGTGTGACGAATAACTAATTTAAAAAAATCTACTGAACTAGTTTAGAGAAAAATACGTGAGATTTTCATTTTAGTGAGTTGGCAACATATAAAAGATTTAATAGAAAATATATTTTGAGTAATGGCTACACTCAAAATGTCAGTTTTCGTCGAAAATGTCGTCGACGCCGGAGTTATTTGTCAGTTCGTTTTGCTACAACAAACTCCCTTAGAATTAAAGGTTTAATCATAACGAGAATTCGCCGTTACATTATAATCCCCAACATTTTAAATTCAACAATAGTTTTACATCAGAATGAAACTGAAGATGTTTATGACTTGGAATTAAATTGAATCCTAAAAAGCGTATAACTAGGAGCATATTAGTTGTCTCGGCACTAAGTCTTGAAGTACTTAAAATAATAAGTAGCCTCAGAATCCTATTCGACTCCGAAGTTAATAGTTTCACGATAAAGTAATTGTGTATAGCATAAAAAGTGCTAGGAATGTAAGGCAGTGCGGTGCGCGAGGTGATCAAGTGCGGCCCAAACTGGTCCGAGACGAACCGCCCCTTCCTGCGTTTGATCCTTCACTGACGTACGGACAGCAGAACAATTTTACTCATCAATATTTTCTGACATTATCCTATATATCAAGATTTATGGGTAAGGCATTTAACAACCTATGAAAGATATATGGTATAAACCTATTCAAGGCCAGACTCTTCGTCCCTTTTTCTAGACGGGGTGAAATATTCGAAAACGTACGAGTATCCTATATGTGGGGATAAGAAATCGGGTTATCTGGGATTTTTGGCAGAACGTACCTGTGCCACCCTTGCACAGAAACCTATTGGTCAATTTGGAGCTGCCAGAGTCCCCACCCTGACAACTCACGACCTTAAAACCCTCGCAGTCATTGCAGTAGTTTAGTTACCGCCGCAGGCCCGATGAGCACCACTATGAGAAGGATCAACGCGTTCTTCCGACAATCTCCTTTTTATGAAGAATATCTTCACAAAAGGGGACCACCACCCACTAAGCTCCTGGCACCTTAAGCATTGTTGCAACTACTGCTTATTCCGAGAGATCTAATCCGATTTTATTCACCAAGACTCATCGTTCAGAGTACCACGCTGGGCACACTTCAAGCGTATGCTAAGCGTCGTTTCGGTCTGCACCACAGTGATGACAGAAGTGTTTTAGAAGTATGTAGTTGCTGTTAGAGCCCTACTGGCTTTGACAGCGTAACTGAGAGGGGTGGCGAGCGCAGAAGCTCTGCCGAGGGGTGGGACCGTAGGAGGGTCCTGCTGCGTCGTGAGGGAAACGTTGCTCTAAGGGCGCATCCTGCGAAGCTCGGACCTAGGCTTAGAGCAACGTTTGCTGCTGCTGAAATGGACAATCGGATGGGTGCTTAGTCTTGACGCCCATGGGTCCTCGACTGGGGGGCTGTAAGTATTAGGGAATGACGGAGTATTTATAAAGGACGATGTGGTAGGGATAGAGACGTGGACGGTGCGAGAGGGTTGTTAACTTAACTAGCTTATTTATTGTAATGAACCTAATTTACTAATTGATGTTTACAATGATAATGTGTGATTACTAAGTTAGGTATTTTATATGTATACGTATGAGTATTATATAACACACTGACTTACCTACTTTAGGGGTCCAGAGTTATTTAATCATGTATTTTTCTTTTTTATGCCGAAATAAATAAAGTTGTTATTATTAACTGTACTAAGAATTCAAGAATGCTTCTTATATATACGTAATTGCTCTATTTTTCTTTTATATGTGATAAAATTTAATTTAACTCAAAAAATGAAAGTGTCAACAGTACTTAGAGTTTACGAATGGTCGAACCCGTCACCCGAGGAACAACGCGGCTCACTGGATTAAGCTCCGACAAACTTCAATTCGTTATTAACAATGTTGAACTTAACTCTTAATATAAACACTGTAACACTTAAAATAACTTTTTACAAATGTTACTTTATATTTTGCTATCGAGATCGAGAGTCGAACGGGTGAAATAACATAATCTACACGAGTTTTTGTGGTTTGTTCGTTGGTTTTTGGACAATTATTTTTGATTACTACCGTCGAACGGTTACGTTGATGAGTGCTCCCAACGTGTGATGAGTTGTGGTTATTTAAAAGGCTCTCTAATAGGTAAGTTTTGTATTTTTTTGTTATCTGTAACCACTGCAAAAGCCCGATTGAAATCCAAGCAATTTTAATGTAAATGTTATCGCTGTTATATACAGAAAAGCTGCACAAAGGGAAGCTGGGTAAGCTTTCGATAAGGATATATTGAAGTTCTATAGCAGCTTTTTAAACTTGATTTGAGATACTTATATAAAACTGTTGTAAATTCTAGTAGGCGACATAAAATTAACAACTGTAAACATTTGCTTAACAAACTGTCAGAAGATGTTATAGAGAAGTCACTTAATAAATTTAAATCCTCTGTTAAAAGAAAATTATTGAATTATTGAAATACCCTTCTATAATTTGAAAGATAAATTATGACGTAAAATAATGCTATAAATTAATATAATATTGTAATGATGATGGTAAAAAAGACTACCTGATTGAGTTTGTTGTGGATTCTTCTCAGATCGTGAAAATACTCTCGTAAAGTTAGATTGTAAGTCATTCAATAAATAACATCATTTATTGGAAACAACAATACAAGTGCTAAAAGTCATGAATAATGAAAATTTGAATCTGAATTGAATAAGTTAGATTCTAATCGGGAGAGAAAGGTGCATTTTTCTCCTGCATACAGGGGCCGCAAAGCGAACGTTTCACGCCGCGGTGGGGAAAAGGTTATTGTTTTATAAGTGTTACCATAAAAAATGTGGTATACGATATTTGACAGTTCAAAGTACACTTTAACAAAGAATTTTTGAATTTGAATGGGAAAATTAAGCTAGAATTTAACCGGGAGAGAACGTGGTACTTTTTTCCCTAATATAGAGAAAGTCCATTTCATCTCGCGGTGAGAAATAAGTGATTGTTTTAAAAGTGTTGCCATGAACAAATATTATTTAGTGCTTTTATTGACCAGTTCAGTTCAACGGTTTCTGTTAAATAGGTCAGAGGATTATCATCAATCGTATATTGGAAATATTATGTGGAAAAACCTGTATTTCTGGAATTAAAAGCTTACTTGAATAAAGAATTTAAACCAAATATTCATAATTATGTGATTTTTTTGTTATTGATAGGTTATTAAGGGGTTAATTTTCTTTATTTATACATTAATTACTTTTGGAGAACTTTGCTTTGTACACATTATTTCACGAAATAATTGCAAAATAGTCGATGTTTTGACTTGTTTAATTGGTAGCCGGTTATTTTAGCGGGTGATTCACAGAACTTGCTCACTTGCAGCGATCACAATGAGAACAGGATGCTCTGAGGTGACTCACCAGTTTTCTGAACTTAGCGTTTAATGTTGTATTCTATGTGAAGGTACTTTTAAGTTTTACAGTATAAATACTGCTTACAATACGCCTATATCGACATCCCCTACTTAAGAGTTTTTAAAACACGATGCTTAAAAAACAAATTATCAGTAAAAAAGATAAATTAGCATATAATTTATCTTTTAAATACTGATCTTTCTCCGGTCGAATTTCTGAAGCAATAAAGAGTTCACTTGTGTACTATGCCTTTTTTTGTCGCTGGGAAATGCTATTTACGCACTAACCCTGGCCGATGACCAGTCAGGAGTGTTGGACTCGGCGATGGAAGGTCTCGCAATACCCACTAAAACCCAGTGGAACCCTCTTCATCCATTAGTGAGACACCAGGTGTTCAGCTTTCGCATTCTGCCCCGGTGTCCCGGATGAGTGTGACGGAGGATTCACGCCGCCTTATATTCCGCCTCCTTCGGCGATGAGGGGGAGCATCCACTGCTCTCTCTCTCTCTCTCTCGTGGGCTTTCTTCAGCGAGACTACTTCCGCCCACCATCTCTCACTGGAGAGCTTGTGTACTATGCCTGCCAACCATTCAGTGGTGGGTCTAAGCTCTAAAATCCTTCTCTCTTGTGACTGATGAGGCCTGTGCCCAGCTGTGGGACGTTATGATACTGTTTAAAATCTATAAACAGGTCAATTACTTCTTAATGATATAGATACTGTCTGTACCGATGATACTTCCTAAGATCAGACAGTTATAGTCAAGCTCTAATACTTCAGTAATAAATATGATATTATTCTAAAAAAATATTACCAACACTCATAATATATATTAATCTCGTATTTAAAAAATTATAATAACAGTAGTATTCCATATAAACAAAACCTTTATATTAACAGTAATACCATAGATTATAAATGAATAAAACAATAGACAATATCTGTAAGTCATAGACTGCTAGTGACGGCGATGTTAGTTTTTGGCGGGAAAGGAAAAATGGCGATAAGTATCTGACTTATCATCGATAATCAAAATTATAAATATTTGACGCGAAAAGGGAATAAGTTTAATTGTTTTAAATTAATTATATTGGTACTTATCTCTTAATGCTAAAACAGCTACTGACATTGGGATCTTTAAGATTAGGTTAGTATTTAAGCTTAGAAAAGCTACTACAGTAATAAAAACTAACATAACCTAGCGTTAAAAATCGTACTTTTTAAAGGTGAAAATAGGTTAATTTTTATTAGTTGCTCTTATAAATAAATAAATATATTCCCTGTTAGGATATGTGTATACAATTCACGTGAGTGATATCATCCATAATCTTGAACTTTACTGAATGAAATGAAGACGTATTCGAGCCAAGTGTCAACAGTGCATAAAAAGTGGAACATGAGTGGTCGAGCATTCAATTACACGACAAGAAAAGTAACGGTTGGTATAGCCTTATTTGTTTTAATTTAAAATGCATTAGTTCGTACTGCAACTATGTTGGCTGAGCTTAAAGCTTGACGGATCGAAGTGACAGCTCGTTTTGGCGGGAACGTGCCAACACGCCATTTTAACGTTGGGTTCTTTAACGTGGCAGCTCAAAATTAATTGCAAAGCTTTCTGATATCTTTTTTTTGGGGTGTGAGTATAAATACCTACCTTATTTTAGAATTCGATGTAAAACCTCTTTACGCATTTGTTAGTATATATAAAATAATATTTTAAATAAAGGGTACGGTTCGTCATTTGACTAAATAGTATTCTTAGAAAACGATGACCTTGGAACATCACAAATGTTGATTACGATTGGTGAATTTGTGATATAATAGTTGTAAAATTTCATAAACGATTAGAATTACTTAAATTACATTAATTGTAACTATTAAATCCTAACGGGGAATGGTAGTTTCTTAATAAATAAGATAATTAAGAAATATATTTGCCACCAAACGCTGCCATTGTTGGTTTATGCTAATGGCATTATTCACGACAAATGTATAAATAGTCCTAAAAGTTAGTCGAGAGAGCAGTTTTTAATCTTCGTTAGCTACGAATTATTGTTTTTCAAGTTAGTTGTGTCATAAAACGGGCTGCTCTGCGATACAAAGCTAAGTGTATTTCTTTAAATTAAAACTGATGTCTTTTTAATATGTAATAATGATAATGGATGTCGATGATGTATTTTACTGTAATTTATATTAAATATAACATGGATAAAATCAAAAGAGTAAAAGACTATGGAGTTTCTTGCTGGATTCTTCTCCATCTAGTCTGTAGGTTGTGAACCGGTGGTGGAGTCATTGACAAAAAGAGTTTACTGGAAGTAAAGAATATTTTAGTTTGGATATCGACCTTTTATTATGAAAATCCTATTTATTTACTTCTTTATATTTTTTAAAAAATAGTTAAAATTAATAATTGGTGACGCAAACGGACGACGAACTAACTAAACTACTTTACGCACGCTTGAATTGGTGTGTAAGCTGGAGAATGCGTAACGAGTGCTTTACGAAAAGTGTGAACGGGTTAGGCGAACGGACATCGATCATACCAAATTTGAAAATAGAACTACTTTACGCGCCCTTGACTTAGGGTGTAAGCTGGTAAATACGTAACGGGAGCGTTACAACAAATGTGATCGGGTGAGGCCAACGGACGGCAAACAAAACAAATTTTAAAGTTACACTTTATGTACGCTTGACTTGAAGAGTAATCTAGTGAATGCGTGACAAGAGCGTTACGAAAAGTGTTTACAGGCGAGGGAAACGGACTGCGAATATATTGAGTTTTAAAGTAAAACATACGCACGCTTGACTTGGGAAGTAAGCTGTTGAATGCGTTACTGGAGAATTACGAAAAGTGTGATCGGGTGAACGGCAGTTAAGATGGAGATATAAGTTAGTGAATATAAAAAGGAGTTTTGTTTCGTATATTATTGTAGAGGCAAGTGGCAGAAGTGGGAGCAGTGCGAGAATTAGTTCCCGATCCCGTGAATAAATGGGAAAATCCAGTTGGAATTGCCAATCTACATATTTAGAAAAGCAAAACGCTTAATCAAAATCGATTAGGCCGTTTTGGAGGAGTTTAGTCATGGTAAAAGTAATTATAAATAAATACCTGTTGACGTATCATCCGCGTAGTTCCCAATCCGGTGGAAATATGATATTCAATGGATTTTATTGTAATCTATACCAATCTTGTATCCATTTAAACACACTAAATTTATTTAACCATAAAATAATTATAATACATATATAACAGCTGTTTATAATGTAAGGTAAAGGTAAGTAAACGCCCATTAATCCCACTGCTGGGCACAGGCCTCTTGGCCCTATTAGAGAGGGTTTTAAGAGCATAGACTCACTATGCTTCTCATTTGCATGCTATTTATTAAAGACTTATGTAAAGAAAATACCACGGCTTCCTTGACTCAATCTTGGACTTTTTTTTGATAATGTAGATATAAGGTTCGATCCCTGGCACGACAAAAAGGCTAGTTATCACCGCATCAGCAAAGACGAAACACAAACTTTTGTATTACTCTACCATCTCTCTCTGTATTCACTGTCAAATAAGATCACAGTCAAGCTTATCACCAATAATATTTTCAACAATTTTTTAGTAATTGAAAAGCCATTATTCCAATTGTCAAGATTATTAAGGTGAGTATAATATACCTATTTATAATCTGTAATATTAATTTGATTAGTGACTCGTTATATGTCAAAAAATGTAATAAAAATGCCTCTTCATGTTATTTAATAAAAGAAACGGTGATTTACGCGTTGGATTGCAAGCGAATTATTTTAAACGAGTCCAAATTTATAAATTAAACATACAGCAATGTGTTTTTTTAGTATATAATGAAATTAATTCATATTGTTTTTAAATTTCGGATCATTTACATACTGACGTCGAGATTATATGTTACAATGAGACTCCAATGGTGTCCTAGATTTACTTTTGTGTAAGGTTGTCGCTTAAAGCATTTATTTTCTTTTTCAGTAGAACTAATGTTATATACTAGCTGAATCGCAGAACTTCGTCTGCTTCTGATAACAGAGAAAGGGTTAGAAAGACAACCATGATTACCATAAAAAAGTCACAGAGTAATTAAAAAAATATAGATTATCGTAGAACTTTTAAAAGTTCAAATATTACAATTCCGTCATACGTAACATTAACGACTTTTCTGATTTGGGTTCTAGGTTTTTTATATCTCTTTCCTTAAATACTTTTTCAACGGTTCAATTATTAAAATTCGATTTTTCGATGATTGTATACACGCCACAGTTAGGTGAGGCAAGCCGCCATATTGACCTTGGCTGTTCAAGCGACCTTTACTTTACCCCCACTCTGCGACCGACTGTAATGTGACATGTAATAGAAAAATAAGAGGCCGTGGAAAAAAAGCTTCACTTGTCAGTCTGTAAAGTCGGTTTAAAATAATTAAACGCAAGAAAACATTGATGAACAATTATTGTTGTTATAAACAATGGAGTTAGGCTGGTCGCGCTTCTCTATCGCCTTTATTGTACTCTCGCTCGCATTCTCGGCTCAATCGGAAGGTGATAATACGTTAGGCGTTTTTGGCATCGATCTATAAGAGTAAGTCCCACTGTTAGGCACAGGCTTCCTCACTTATACTAGAGCGGGTTTTTAGAGCATAGACCCACCACGCTGCTCTACTGCGGGTTGGCAGGTATTGTACACATGTGTACTCTCTATTCCTTCACTCTCATAGTCCGACGTGACGGCAATACGACACGATCGGAGACAGATTAGGCGCAGGACCGATAGCTTAACGTGCTCTGCGAGGCACGGGGGTGGATCACACCGCCAACTTCCCAATTTGGAGCAAATATTGAGAAAATTGTGTTCTCTCTTCGATTGTGTTGGATTTTACGTCACATCGGTCTATGAGAGTGAAGGAATAGAGAGTGCACTTGTGTACTATGCCTGCCAACCCGCAATGGAGCAGCGTGGTGGGTCTATGCTCTAATAACCCTCTCTCGTATGAGTGAGGAGTCCTGTGCCCAGCAGTGGGACGTTAATGGGCTGCTACTTACATACTTTACTTTTATTGAGGAAATCTTAATACAAAACTCAATATCGATTTTGAATTGACCCGACTCGGGATCGGAACCCAGGACCTCATTGTCTGTAGTCGAACATGCTAACCACTAGACCAATGAGGCAGTCGATAAGAGTTTATAAGAGTACCAAGTCAATATATTCTTTTTAGACGTCCCTCTGTGGCCCATCCTTAATTCTTTATCCGAGATCGGTACCGGTTGTACGCACGACACTGCGGCGCGACAATTTATTTCGGTGCGGGGCAATGCACTTCGCACGCAGCCCTGAGATCGTGGCGAATAAACGAGAGTAAACACGGTGCGACAGAAAAAAACAAACGACAAATCAAGGCTATTAAAATTAGTTGACATGGCAGGAGACTGCTGTTTGAACTCAGACGTATTTTCTTATCTATATAAAATACTGTCTAACTTTACGTGATCATTATGGCAGAGGCTTTGCAAGATCTTAATGCAATGCTCGATGACCCCAGCAGAGCTTAAATAGACCTAAAACGAACATGGATAAGACGAAAGATATGTTCAACATCCATTTTACTCTCCACCCATTCATCATTGGGAACTCTTCACTCGAAATTGTAGACTGGGACCCGTAGTCCAGTTAGAAAGGTCCAATTTCCAACTCGTTTGGGCAGCGTTCAGGAAACTACGGAAGATCTTTGCGTCCATTATCCCTCAGTGTTGAAGACAAAGCTATTCGAATAGTGCGTGTTGCTAGTGATGATCTACGGTTCCTAAACGTGGTCGCTGACTATTGGCCTTATACGAAAGCTCAGAGTACGTGATCAAATTAGAAATGAGGAGATCCCTAGCGGAATCAATGTCACCGACAAAGCCCTACGAATCGTGAACCTGAAGTGGCAATGGGCAGGGTATATAGTCCGAAGGACCGATGGACCTTGACCTTGAAAAAATAAACTTGTAAATTCTAGTAGGCTGCATAAGATTAACAACTCATTTAAGGGTAACTGTATACGTTTCTATAATAAACTCCCACAAGACATTTTAGAGATGTCAATTAATAAATTCAAAGTCTTTGTTAAAAGAAAGTTGATAGAAAAATCGTATTATAAATTGCAAGATAACTTAGACGATAGAAACGTGTGGGAGTGAACGAACTGCTCTAATTTGAATTGAAATATATTAAACAAAATACCCGACTGAGTTTGTTGTGGGCTCTTCTCGGCTCAGGGCGCGAAGGAACCCTTTAGATTTTAAGTCGTTCTGGAGTATCATCATTAGACGTACATTAGAATTAGAGTGTGGAAAAGAAAAAAATATATTATTTGACGATTCAAAAGTGCTGTGCCTACTTGAATAAAGATATTTTGATTTGATTTGATTTGAAAGTATAACCGTTGAGTTTCTTGCCAGTTTCACCTCAGTAAAATCGATTTTCTTTACCGGTGGTAGATTTGGTACTCATGGAGAGATTGCTGACGATTCAAAACAGCTTTTATGAGATATGTTCGGTTGTAGAATTTGGACTGTTTGTGAAAGTTTACGCCACTATCACACCAGTAAGGCAGTCTGTTTTTCTATATCATCATAATATAGGGAAATACGTACTTGTTGACCTTCTACATTGCAAAAGGTGTCACTGTGTTAATTTTTATATTAATGGCGATGACTTTTGACAATTTTTGTCATGAGTAATTGGGTGAATGAGTTTAGTGGTCTAAAACAATCTTCGCTTAATTACCCTATATTGTGCTCGGTTTGCAGTACATTGGTTGTATAGTTTTATAACAGACTAGTTATAGTGGCATAACTACAGTAGTTGGACTTATGGTATCCTAGACTTTTTTATAGATATTAATACATCCTATAATACTGTAGAACATTTTTTTGTTCTATCATCAACAAATTCCCCAGCACAGGCGATGACATATCCCTATTTCTTTTGAGAAAGTAATATATTCTATCGCTCAAAAAACGTAGCGTTCTAATAGTGAAATAAATTTTGGGATCGGTCTATTTGTTTTTGTGTGAAAACGTTTGCAAACATACATCCTTATCCTTCCCCCAACGTGGTGATCGGAGACCTTTCATAGTTTAGTTCCTTAGTGTTCTGATTTATTCTTATTTACATACAATGTTTATTAGTGTTATATCACTATTTATGATTTATTATAATTTTGCTATGTATTTTTTGTTTTAAAGTGCTGTACCATAGGTACAACTGTCTCATTGGTCTAGTAGTTAGCATGTTCGACTACATACATGAGGTTCTGGGTTCGAGTCCCGGGTCGGGCCAATTCAAAAATCAATATTGAGTTTTCTGGTATCAATATTGAGGGTGTGATCCACCCCAGTGTCTCGGAGAGCACGTTAAGCCGTGGTCCTGCGCCTGATCTCTCTCCGGTCGTGTCGGATTCCCGTCACATCGGACTATGAGAGTGACGGAATAGAGTGTGCACACTTGTGTACTATGTCTGCCAATCCTCAGTGGAGCAGAGTGGTGGGTCTATGCTCTAAAAATCCTCGCTCCTCGCAGTGAGGAGGCCTGTGCCCAGTCTTCTTCTTCTTTGAGTGCCTCTCCGACTAGCGAAGGTTGGCAGTCAGTTTCGCAAATTTCTCTCTATTTTTCGCGAGGCGAAATAATTGTGCGGCACTCGCGATTCCGGTCCACTCTCTGATATTTCTCAGCCAAGACTTCTTTCTGCGACCAACGTTTCTTCTCCCGGCTACTTTTCCCATCAAAATGAGTTGTAGAAGCTCGTATCTCTCGTGTCGTATCACGTGCCCCAGATACGCAACTTTTCTCATTTTGACGGTCTGCAAAAGTTCACGCTTCTGATTCACGCGGCGCAGAACTTCAACATTTGTTACTTTGTCAGTCCAACTGATGGCCAGCATGCGTCTAAACGCCCACATTTCGAACGCTTCTATACGTTTCCTGATGTCCTCTTTTATTGTCCAGGCTTCACATCCGTATAGAAGTATGGGCCAGATGTAACAACGCAGGAGTCGAATGCGTAAAGGGATCTTAAGACTGTGATTGCAGAGAACTTTTCTCATTTTATTAAAAGTGTGCCCAGTAGTGGGACATTAATGGGCTGCTACTTACTTTACTTACTTTTACCATAGGTAATTTTGTATTTATAGGTGTTTTATTTGATTTAGTATTGTTTGTGATTTTACCCCTGTATTTTTAATACTATATATAATATGTGTGTTTAAATATTTTCTTCTAGTTTAATGTTCAATTGTTGTTTTAATTTTACGCCTGTAGGTTTTGTATTAATAACTATTTTGATTTTTAGGTTTATTTTAAATTTATTTTATGGTGTAGGTTTTAATAATTCAATTTATTTCAGGATTTTGCTGTGTCATGTAATTTTTTTTATTTTTGATCTTTGTTGTTTCATTTTTCCTATTTTATAAAATGTTATAGGTTTTGTTATTCTAATTTTTGGTTTATATTTTCATTGTCTAATATATTGTGTATTTTCTTCTGTTTTCATTAATAAAAGCTTTTGTCAATATTCAGTTTATTATTAGTCCTGTAGGTTTTGTTATAATAATTGTTCTCATTTTTTAATTTGTAATTTTATTTTCTAGTACAGTTTTTTATTTCGTTAAATAATTTCTGTTATTTTTTTCGTAAATTATAGTTTATATATTATGTTTTCAGTCACATTCTTGTATATTGTTTATTTTCTCTTATAATCCATTTTCACTTCAGCTTTCTTTATTTAATTTTTTCAATATTTAAACTTTTTTACTTATATCTATAAGTAGAAAAGTAATGGTTTGCGCAACTTCGTATTGCCACTAAAATGAAAGGCGGTCTTAAGAGAATGAAAAACAGTTAAGGACCTATTCCCATTGCTATCAAATATATATATAAATATTTCATCCAAATCGCTTCGGAGAATTTCGATAAAATACACTTTGAGACGAGATTTTTATCTATAATATGTCTATTATTACTGATACAGTTTCCTGAAGAGTTAAAAATTATATTTGTATTTATAAAACGAGCATTTTTATATTAAACAAATAAGTTTGCAGTCGTAAAGTTTTATTTGTTATTTTACTGCCATCGCGGAAGACTAGGCTTATCAGAAGATCAGATCGGTTACGTTTTATTTACGTTTAAAGTTTAAATTTAATGATTTGGCTACTTTATTCTGTGATATAAAAAAAATACGACATAAATTTGTAATGTTTACGACCAAATGACAACGCGATTGTTTTTATTGTACCATAAAAGTTGAGGTCTATACATATCCGGATTTGTTTTTCAAACCCACGTAAATGTTAACAAAATATGTATTGATCATAATCTCAAGGAATATTTAATGAAGTGCAAACATCTTTGAACTTGACTCGATTACATTTACAAATGAAACCTCAAATTGGTACAATGAAAACTTATAAATACTAGGTTTATTCTACTGAGTTTTTATCGGTAGAATAAGCTTTCTGAACCGATGGTAGTAAGTAATGTAAGTAGCAACCCATTAACGTCCCACTGCTGGGCACAGGCCTCCTCACTCTTATGAGAGAGGGTTTTTAGAGCATAGACCCACCATGCTGCTCCACTGCGGATTGGCAGGCATAGTACACAAGTGCACTCTCTATTCCTTCACTCTCATAGTCCGATGTGACGGTAATCCATCACAACCGGAGAGAGATCAGGCGCAGGACCGACGGCTTAACGTGCTCTCCGAGGCATGGGGGTGGATCACACCGCCAACTTCCCAACTTCGGGCAAATATTGAGAAAATCTTAATAGAAAACTCAATATCGATTTCTTCATTGGCCCGACCCGGGGCTCGAACCCAGGACCTCATGTCTGTAGTCGAACATGCTAACCACTAGACCAATGAGGCAGTTTATCGATGGTAGATTCGTTACTAATGGAAAGAATATACTGTTTATTGAAACAGATAAAATGGTATATCTTTTTTATTTTCATAGCGTTTGTATACTTTACAATTACACCGTTCCAATATATATTCAATAACATTTTATATATCCATAATAATATTTAATTATACAGCAAATAAGCCAAAATACACAATTTTAGACTGCCTCATTGGTCTAGTGGTTAGCATTTTCGACTACAGACATGAGGTCCTGGGTTCGAGTCCTGGGTCGGGCCAATTCAAAAATGGATATCGAGTTTTCTATTAACATTGTCTCAATATTAGCCCGAAGTTGGGAAGTTGGCGGTGTGATCCACCCCCGTGCCTCGGAGAGCACGTTAAGCCGTCGGTCCTGCGCCTGATCTCTCTCCGTTTGTGGCGGATTGCCGTCACATCGGGCTATAAGAGTGAAGGAATAGAGAGTACACTTGTGTACTCTCTATGCCTGCCAATCCGCAGTGGAGCAGCGTGGTGGGTCTATGCTCTTAAAACCCTCTCTCACATAAGTGAGGAGGCCTGTGCCCAGCAGTGGGACGTTAATTTGCTGCTACTTACCTTACTTACACACTTTTAATACAAGAAATAAAAGCAAACTTGTAATGCCATAGTTTAGGGTGAAGAAGGTTCAGAAATCATTTATCGGGTTGAGCATACGCATTTTTAATAAGATTCCTTTTACAAAAGGCATATTATAATGTTGAAGAGCCGGTTTCTTTTAGAGAAATCCATTTTCCCAACTGGTGGTAGATTTGTTACCAATGGACAGACTATTAACGATTCAAAAGCTTTTTGAGCCTACTTGAAAATTTAGATTTTGAATAATAATTCTAAGGAGCTTTCAGCCTAATTGAATGTACAATAACTTGTGGTAGATTCATTGTTAACGGACGAGTTAAAGACAGTTTGAAAGCACTGGTCTTCCTAGGTTATGGGTCAGTGTTTGTCGATGTCATAACCTTAATTGATCAATAAAACAGTTTTCATTGAGCCTTTTTATATGATATACTAAGTGGGACACCTGATCAGCCACTCTTGAATACTTGCAGCATCAGGGCAGCTTCAAGTTGGTTCCACACTTTGCAAGTACTCAAGAAAATGCTTCTATAAAACCGTACAGTTGATGAGTGTCATTCATCAAAAGATTAACTTCTTAGCTTCTAGCTTAGTTTTTTCTCAGTATAATCCACTTTCTGAATTGGTTGTAGATATGTTACTTACGGGCAGAACACTGAAGATTCGAAAGGGCTTTTATGAAATATGCTTTTACGCACCCCGGAAGAAGAAGAAATTATTTGAATCGGGAGTGTGGGGCTCGCTGAAACCAGAATATCCACTAAAACCCAACGCGTCCCTCGTCAACCTTGGATGAGATCACTAGAGGGTCTTATTTCGCATTTGACTCTAGTGACTTGGATGACGGCGACAATTAACAGTCTACAGCTTACTGAGGGGTATGGTGGACAGGTAGGGCATCAGCCGCATCCTCCCTTTGCCTCTCATTTGCGAGATGACGGTATCGCAAAAGAAGGCGACCATCCTCCATCAAAACTCGCTGTTGAGCATCTCCAAAGAGAGGTCTCCTCCAACCAGCGACAATAAAACAATCTGCCAACGTATGGATGGGCGTTTTTTCACGCCCTATCTGATGTAGATACTTGCCGAAGCAATCATGCCCGGTCAGCACCTGCATCAGACGGGAGGTGATAGATCTATGCCTCCTAGTGATCCAATTCTCCAGTGTTGACACCCGCAGTTGGGGACCCAAGGTCTCGGCTTCACTTTTCGCTCAGTGCTCTGTCGGTGAGAGCCCTGACCCTCCGGACCTGGTCGTTGTTAGGTTCAGCGCTACTGGATGCACTCGCAGCTATTTTACCCTGATAGGAGATCAAGAGAACCTCCGCCCGAATTGGGATTGAGAGAACTATATATATTATTTAAATTTCCCGCTGAAATCGAACTTGGGACTTGTGTTAGCGATGTTATACGTGATTAACACGCCAGTAAGACATTTATAAATATAATAAATCCTTTAAATGGATTGGGTTGTAATTAACGTCGGGTTCGCACTCGCAGCGCCTAAAGAATGGCACCGAACGCAATAAATGTTTAATACAGCCGATGTAACATGGATGCACTTTGTTATGCCTGAAATAAATGGACTGGACTCTGCACCCTAAATCGCACTGCGACACGGAAAAGCAATTTAACACATGCTAATTAAAAAAACGGTCAATATGCGACGGAATTTTTTTTGCACCATTTTGTTTAGTTTAAATTTAAAATGCGCATCGTCAATTTCACATCGACAAATTCTTGTCCATTTTTACCTATATAAGGATTTCTGTATTCTTCTAACTTAAAATTTTAAAACCTAGTCTCATCAAAAATAAAATTACAGAAAAAGTATCTAAGCTTTTTTTTTTTGAGTTCACTGCAGCTCACTGCGTATACATATTAGAAAACTTGTTGTACGCACACAAAAACATTGACTCTTTTAATAAAAAGAGTGAATGTATATCATATAACTTACGAAACAAAAACAAACTTGTTGTAAATTCTAGTAGGCTGCATAAGATTAACAACTCATTTAAGGGTAACTGTATACGTTTCTATAATAAACTCCCACAAGACGTTTTAGAAATGTCAATTAATAAATTCAAAGTCTTTGTTAAAAGAAAGTTGATAGAAAAATCGTATTATAAGTTGCAAGAGTACTTAGACGATAGAAACGCGTGGGAGTGAACGAACTGCTCTAATTTGAATTGAAATATATTAAACTAATATGATATTGTAATGATGATGATAACAAAAAAACAAAATACCCTACTGAGTTTGTTGTGGGCTCTTCTCGGATCAGGGCGCGAAAGAACCCTCGTAACTTTAGATTTTAAGTCGTTCTGGAGTATCAACATCAGACGTACATTAGAATTAGAGTGAGGAAAAGAAAAAGCGATAAAAATATTTGACGATTCAAAAGTGCTGTAATATGCCTACTTGAATAAAGATATTTTGTTCTATTGAGTAACTACTGAGTTTCTTACCAGTAACTCTTCAGTAGAATTCGCCTTTAAAGCCGTAGTTTGCTTTATTGCTGAGCTAACTGACCAGTCGCAGGCACAGTTATAAGGGACGCCGCAATTTCGTTATATCTTTTGAATGGAATGTCCGATTTTAATTATTTAAAAAGTATTTTACAGGTATTGAAACGGTTTTTAATAAAATTTAATAGGATAAGGATTAATACAAAGAGGTATTAATAATATTGTTCGATTATTATCGGCTATTTATTAACTTTTAAAAAGCTAACTCTAACGCCATGTATGAAATTCTTTAAAATATAAAAAAAAACTATTAAACCTTTTATGTAAGCTTTCCTAAAATATTTGAATAAATAAAAAAAGTATTTTATTAAAGATTATGTATCTTGTCTAATAATTATATTTAATTGACTTATTACCTATTCAATATTAAAAGTCGTGTATAAATAGTTTTCACTATATATGAGTCATGCATTGATTTAACTATCAAGTAATATTTATGGCATAAGATCTGCACTATCACCTCATTAATCTATGGTGCGGTCGCGTAGTCTATTCAATTATAAACTACACGTTGTATTTAGTCTGTGCACATGACAGGTGATTTGTCATATTTCGCGCCAAATGTGACTTAGCACAAATCTTAGAAATGGCGTTTGGATGCAATTAAAGTGAGAGGCTTGCAATAACCGATGGGCGATGGGCACGAGCATGACGCGCCCGGCTATTTCTGTGCCTGACGCCTCTCGACAAATGCTAATGTCCTCTAGGACTCCAGTAGGTGCTATTCGATTAAACAGAACTCTATATTCACCCGAGTTTTATCGATAAAATAAAGCAATATTTAACAATATTGATCTATTTAAAAGCCATGGTGAGACATATGGATTCTCGTTTAGAGGAATTATGGTTTCGAATTCTTTAGTTAAGTATCCCTATCTTCTACGTGATGTTTCAATCCATTATCCTGAGAAAACCTGCATATTACTGGAGCATTTTTCCAATATGTGTAGCCTGCTAATCCACAGTGGAGTAGCGTACTGGATTTATGCTCTAAAACTCTCTCTCCTTTGAGTGAAGAGGTATGTTCCCAGCAGTGGGATTTAAATATGCTGCTACTTACCTTTGTAACAACGATACTGAATATACGTAGGGAGTCTTATCTCTTAAAAGAAATCTCTTTCAGAAACCCTTTGACATAGAAGAGTATTATATGATGCGATATAAGTACAATTTGCATATAGATAACTATACATCCACATAAATATATAATAATATGTAATTAATTAGCATAAAAATGGTCGCAAAACAAGCTAAATAATGGAAGAAAATGTATTAAACAAAATGCTATTTTAAGCATTAAAAGTTCACAAGATGGCGACCGTCTAATCCGCCATTTTGATTGTTGTTATTATCAATTTGATTTCATTATATTTTTAAATGATTTTCTATATTAAAACAATTTAAGCTTAGATATTGGTTGTACAATGATCATCTATATTATTTATTTCATTTATTATACATATTTCCCTTACCCCTTTTATTCTGTAAAATACATCTTACAAAGGTATTAGGAAAACTTTTGTTAAATAATATATATATGTCGGAAAACAAGAGAGAAAGGAAGCATAAAGCATAGAGGCGTAGGGTTCTTCGCCGACATCGTCATTAATGGTATCAATAATTCAATTTCCATACTGTGGGAGTTGGTGGGTAATGTTGGTGCAATCAAACCCTTTTTAAATGAACTCAGCTTATACAGTTCAATCACTTAATGTTCTCAATATCAAATAGCTAGGAATGCGACAGTTTTAATAGGCGACCGCTCTGGCGGGCCGTCACTCGAGAACTACCGAGTGACGCGCGCTGGATCGTCACTCATTGACTCTGCCAGCGTTCCATAGACTATAGTACTCCGACATATAGTTTGTCAAGATATGTATCGACTTCAGAAGTAACTACGAGTCTCCTAATATTTACATGTGATCGAGTATATGTTTTTGTAGTGTTGTACTCTCGATGGTAAGTGATGGTACAGTCTAAGATTAAAGCGCGTTAATCTGATAAGAGGCGATTTACCTCTTATAATTTCTAGATAGTCTTAACTTAGAAACATTAATATAGAAAATTTCGAACTCGGGACCTTTGCTAGCAAAGCGAGTACTCGCACCATTGCGCCAGCGCCAGCTATTAACCAAATTGACTTGAAATTTTCGCGACGTAGCCTCTTACTAAGAACTGATTTCCTCATATTTCTATGGTATCGAGAGTTACGTGGGTTACACCAATGGAAACACTTATTCATAAAAAAATTAAAGCTTGCGTACAAAGTACACATATCAGAAGTGAAACTTCTTTGGCAAACTAATTTTTAAGTCTCGTTTATAATTATACAAATCTAAAACTTTACATTTCCGAGACTTAGAGGGAAAAGGAAGATATGTTAGGAATTTAATTGTCATTAAAATATTAAAAGTGTCGAAAATAATTTAAATATTTAATTGAAATCTCAAATTATTAATAAAATTTTGCAATTTATGAAATATTTTTGTATTGTATTTTATGAAAAGTAGTATTTTAGACATTAAAACGACCTTTTTTTTTTTGTCGCTGGGAAATGCAATTTACGCACTAACCCTGACCGATGACCAGTCAGGAGTGTGGGACTCGGCGATGGAAGGTCTCGCAATACTCACTAAAACCCAGCGGAACCCTCTTCATCCATTAGTGAGGCACCAGGTGATCGGCTTTCGCATTCTGCCCTGGTGTCCCGGATGAGTCCGACGGAGGATTTACGGAGGCGGGATTAGATGCGCAAACATGCGCCGCCTTATATTCCGCCTCCTTCGGCGGTTAGGAGGTGCATCTACTGCATTTTCCCTCTCTCTCGTGGGCTTCCTTCAGCGAGACTACCGTCTCGCAAAAGAAGGCCACTGCCGCCCACCATCTCTCGCTGGAGAGCATCGCGACTACAAGGCTTCCCAACGAGAGGTCACCGCCGATCAACGCCACCAGGAGGTGACGCTGAGGTCCCCAGGCCGCACAATCTGCCACAGGGTAATACGCTGAATCGATAGCTGCGCCACACTGATGACAAGCGGGTGACTCCTCCCGACCAATTTGGTGCAGGAACTTTCCGAAACACCCATGTCCGGTCAGAACCTGCACCAATCTGTAGGAAAGCGTCCCGTGCTCCCTGGAAAGCCATTGTCCCAGGTGAGGACGGATTGCCGCCACAGTAGCCATGCCCGCTACTGGGACATTAAAACGACCTAACCTTCAAACGAATTAGCATACAAAACGCTGCAGATCTTCATGACGCTAATCACGCGTTTCATCCGTAAAAATTTTACCCTCATGCACCTAAAGAAGTTATTCTTCCATTGAGGGATATCAATAATTAGGATTAATTATAGCGGATTCGCTTTATTTACTTACGTAATTTAATGATTACGATCCTTTTAATTGCTATGCAATAAACATTTTTCTTGTACACGTTTAATTTTTTTGATAATTTAATAATTAACATCATTTAAATTTGGTGATTAAAGCACATTTGGCAAGTTCATTGGTCTCTAAACTGCTTTTAATGAGTAATAAGAACTGTTGAATAAAACCGCAAGTATTCAGATACATTCACATACCCTTCCGGTGTTGTGGCATTTTCAAGGTCATGTCTATTACATTTAAAACTTATTTGCTACAACCCGATCATTTGCCTGATTTCTATATCTCTACATAAGGCAAGTAGCAGCCCATTAACGTCCCACTGCTGGGCATAAGCCCCCTAACTCATAGGAGAAAGGGTTCACAATAAAATGAAGTCCTCCGTCATCAGAAATCTGTCAGAAACTACTGAACGGATTGTTATATACTTTTAGCCATTATAGAAGTTCTTAAGAAGTTAAAAGTAGCTGTTCCCCGTGTAGTTATTGCTCTCGTTATCCCGTTATTAGTGCAAGTTTACATCGCGAAAAGAACATCTATGACCAATGTCAAAACAAAGGGTTAATGGTAAAGGAAATATCTCAGTAAGGTTCGCTTATATCCGAATCCTGTGGGAATACATGGAAATACGTTCTTAGTAAGCGACTACGTCGCGAGAAGATAATAAATGCCGAATTTGAAGTCAATCTGTTAAATATTGTTGGATATCTAGCAGTGAGTGGCAGTTTTTTCGCTTTTTTATCCGGATTCCGTAGGAATATAGGGAAACTTGTTCTTAGTGAGCGTCTATGTTTCTCAGGCCCTAAACTATCTGTGTACCAAATTTAATTTCAATCGGTACAGTACTAGTAAGGATTTGTCCAGGTTATCTGTAATTTGATGGATATATAGTGAGACATGTGTCGTTTAGGAGCTTTCATTGAAATCCCTGCCCCATTCTTTAGAGATATGACAAAAGTATGTATTATGGAATAATTCCTCTATTATTGACCTATAAAAAAGTCTACGAGAGAATATATTTATCTTTTAAGGGTAACTCACTATACACATTTCATTATCTAAGAAAATTTTCACGTAATGGAAATTTTAGATGGATAGTTTTAATTCTAATCAGCTTAAAAACATTGACATATATAATAAACATGAAGGGTGCGATAAGAAGTAATTTACCCTTTACCATCTTAGAAGGTATCATCACAATTTTGCAGTATTCCTCCAATTGGCTCGTGGAAGACCTTCTTTTATGGTAAAACCTGCTGCGTTGTTATAGTTTACCTTTAGGTGCATAAAGTTAAAATTTTATGGAAGAATCGCGTGATTAGCGTCACGAGATGTGCAGCGTTTAAAGGTTAGGTAGTTTTAATATTGACAAAAAAACACGTAGCATTTACAATTCGTCATTTGAGATTTCAATAAATTATCTGTATTACATTGCGACACTTTTAATATTTTGATGACAATTAAATTCATTCAATTCATAACATCCTCCTCTTTCCCTCCCTCTAAGTTTCGGAAATCTGAACTTTTAGATTTGCATAAATATGAATAAGACTTAAGAACTCAGTTTAACAAAGAAGTTCCACTTCTGGCATGTGTACTTTGTACGCACACACTTTTGTTTTTATCCTCTCTTTCAGAGTGTATTATCAGTTATCATAATCAACGATGTCAAAACTCAAATTTAAAACAAAAGCGAGTGTTTTTAGACCACACAATTGAAGAAACCCTATATGTTTATATATCAAAACATATTAACTTTAAAGAAATATTTGTTACACGTCTGTTCGCTTCACCTGATCACACTTTGCATAACGCTTTCGTCACGCCACCACCTTATTCCCCAAATCAAGCAAGGAATTTATCGTAATTTTTCTATATTAAGTAATGTGACGCCTAACGAAACTTTTCCCTACCGTGATTTCAAACGTAATAAACAAATAGTGGATTCACAAAGTTCCAGATATCTACTTATAGAATCTACATCTTACAAGTTAGGACAAAGCCAGTTACATTTAAAATGACTCAGTCATGGTCACGATCGGACTTCTTGGAAGGATAAATCGGTTATAAAATAACGCACAGGACTGGTTTGAGCGAGTAAATTAAAACATATGACCACCGCCTTGGTGGAATTATAATCAATGATATTTCATTGTCAAGAATGTTTTAAGAAGGTAAATTCGTACAGTTCCAATATTAAATCTAGCAGATCTAGCATAGGTTTTGATATCTCACCAGATATCATTTCAAAAGTCATGATAGTAATGGCCGAAAGCTCCACCTTGTCCATTGCAAGGAAATAAAAGGTCTATTACTAGAGTGGCTTTCTTGGTCTTGAAAATAAGTTAAGTTTACTTTGCTTATCTTTATTAGACGTTGGCCTTTTATTGCTTGAGATTAAACCTGTAGAAGAAGACTTCGTTTTCCATTACACATCGTGGGATTAAATCAGGACAGTGTCAAATCTTCCAGAAAACCAAATTTCAATACCGAAGTATGTCTTTATGAATCTGTCATGGTTCTCTTTCATAAAACACCAAATGTGATAGGATTTGTAAAGTTGGGGAGGGTAATAGGTAACGATTGAAAAATCGTTTGAAGCAGAATGTCAAGTAGCAATATTTTGTTGCTACTTGATGCTTATTGAGGAAACCCGTTATCCAATAAGTATGATTAATGAATTAGTAATTTAGTCCGGCAAACTGGTACCGCACAGACATTGTCCATGATTTAACCCAGGATGTGTTCCTTGGACATAGCACGGAGGTGGAATTAGGACACCTAATATATGCAGGAGAAGTTTGAGTGGATCTTATTCTACATTATTTGATCTCGACCCCAAGATACTGTGCATCATCAGATTTCCCCCATTAAAAATAAGGTGTCAGTGGTTCTGTAAATGCGTAAGATCAAGATCTTTTTTAAGAAGTTGATCCTGAAATAGTTTTGCTTCTAAATTCTTGTCCTATTATGAGTTGAAAGTGTAAATGAGTCGTTTGACAGATTTCGGTGGGACAAAGGACCAATGCTTTGTACTTCAACAGTTTAACCTTCAAAGTTATTGAAAATATGGACGACGGGACTATATAAGTTTCTTTTCGGTACATAATTAGTCTTTATGAGGTGCGAGAGGATAGGCACGATGTAAATGCGTGGAGATGGAGAGGGACAGGTTTATTTTGGGCTAATTATGAAAGGAACGCACCGTAGCGGACGTAGTTTTGATTCTAATGTATCATTCGGTCGTTTGAACGCGTGTTCGACTATATTGAACGCGACAGAAATGTCATAAGGTCATTCAAACCAATCCAAAACTAAAATAGGATAGTTATGAATCTATACTTTTAAATAAATGAGAACATGACTCAGAAAATGATGCAGAGACAAGAGGAGACAAAAGCAATAAAACAGAGAAATATGGCAACTTGAACGTAATTGTAGAATACTTCAAGGATTACTTAGAAGATAAAAATGTTTGAAATAGAATTGCTTTAACCTAAAGAAGTGTTGAAATATAATATAATAATGATGATACGACTGAGTTTGTTGTGGGTTTATTTTGACATAAGTTTACGCCTCTTACTTTGATTTCTTACGCGAAATTTTTTAAATATGTAAAGCATTTTTCTTCATTTTCTTAACAGAAAAGCACAAAGATGACTTGGAAGATTTTTAAGGACGTAAAGTTATAAAAGTAACGATATATAGGAGGTTTTTTTTCCTCAATCGTGTGGTAGATTGAATCTGTTCGGAATATGGCACAGGAGATATAAAAAAATCATAGTTTACTCCAGTTACATGGCGTAGTACATTAACAATCAACTTAACTAGTTTTGATTTCAGATTCGATGTTATATATTAATATATTTTTATTTTTGCTGGGTCTTTTAGGTCGTCAATTATAAGTTTATTGGATGTAGGTAATAGTGCAAAACGAATGTTGCTAAATTTAGCTTTTAGATCAGTTACTGTATCTAATTAGGAGATAATAATCCTTTTGGTTCAATATAACATCACTGTTAAGTTTAATAAGGCAGATTTATTAATTTAAATTATTAGTTAGTTACAACTGAAACAGACTGTAATGATGTTACAAGATTTATATCACCTATGTTTAGCTAATAAAAGTATTGTATAGTAATAATTATTTCTAATAATAATCTGTTACTAAGTTACTTTAATATTTGAGGCAAATTTGATTAACCGTCAGTTGAGCTCGCGGTTAACATATTGTATATAAAAATTCAACCACTAGGTCATAATATCTCAGAATTTATGTATATTGATATGAAAACAGCTCTTCTTTTACCTGTTGTTTATTGACAACAATAATACATCTATCTAATAGAACTAATCGTTCACAAACAGCAGTTACTTTTTCATCATTACCCAACTGACGAAATTCCCGACCATAGAGTAAGCCTCCTTTATTTTGTCCACAGAGTACTTGTGATTTCGAAAATCATGACGTTCGGCCGTCCTACAGTGAAGTCGTCCACAAACATCAGTTATTTTTTCATCATTACCCATCTGACAAAATCTCCAACCACAGAGTAATGCGCCTTTTTTTAGTTCACAGAGTACTTGTGCTATTGAAAATCATGACATTCAGTCATCCTACAGTGAAATCGTCCGCAAACATAAGTTACTTTTTCATCATTACCCATTTGAAAAAATCCCCGACCACAAAGTAATCCGCCCTTTCTTTTTGTCCACAGAGTACTTGTGCTTTTGAAAATCATGACATCGATCATCCTACAATGAAATCGTCCGCAAACATCAGTTACTTTTTCATTATTACCCATCTGACAAAATCTCCAACCACAGAGTAATCCGCCTTTTTTCGTCCACAGAGTACTTGTGCTTTTGAAAATCATGACATTCAGTCATCCTACAGTGAAATCGTTCACAAACATCAGTTACTTTTTCATCATTACCCATCTGACAAAATCCCCGACCACAGAGTAATCGGTCTTTTTTTTGTCCACAGAGTACTTGTGTGTTTGAAAATCATGATATTCAGTCATCCTACAGTGAAGTCGTCCACAAACATCAGTTATTTTTTCATCATTACCCATCTGACAAAATCTCCAACCACAGAGTAATGCGCCTTTTTTAGTTCACAGAGTACTTGTGTTTTTGAAGATCATGACACTCAGAGATCCTACAGTGAAATTGTCCATAAACATCAGTTACTTTTTCATTATTGTTTGACAAAATCCCCGACCACAGAGTAATCCGCCTTTTCTTTTTGTCCACAGAGTACTTGTGTTTTTGAAAATCATGACATTTGGCCATCCTACAGAGTAATGCCTTATAACACTACATTGTTCCATAAATCATGACAACGTATATGAATATTAAACTCAATTATTACATACACTATAAATACTTTAAAGTTGTTTGAAAACCGTAACAAAGAAACCGAATGACGCGATTTATTTATTAAAAAAATAGCCCCAATAAATTTTCATTCTCGTTTCGACATAGGAAAATTCTCAACAGAAAAAAAACCCGCTGCATCATTGTATTAGTTATCGTGGCTGTATAATAAAGCATCATTGAGACGAGAATAAAAAAAAGACTTCGAAGCTTCGTCGTTGGTTGTTACTGCTAAAGGAATAAGGGTCAGAATAGTTTGGCTTTTGTCAACATGTGGTACCGTAGACAACGGCTCTTAGCCAGAGACAAGGAGCTCTATTTTTAACAGATTATGCACGGGGCTCGCTGACGAAGCGTGCTGAAGATTCGCTGGTCACAATGCCTGCAAGCTTTTTTTTTTGCTTTGCTTATTTGATTAGAGAAGACTAATTTAGGATGCCCTTATTAATGGTACATATGAGAATATAACTAACAAGTGTTTATGTTACAGAAAGTGGACATATTCATTATTATTTCATTCAAATATATCTACGCTGAAAGCAAACATGTCCACGAGTTATTATTTTCGGACATTATCCTAAACTTTTATTAAAACATTATATGGCGGGTTATAACGTGTACCACATATTTTACTAATGATATACTATTTTAATTATCAATATAAGATTTTAGATTGCTAAATGCGGTAAATAATCAACAGAATTATAAAAACTTCACATGATTAAAATATCATGTTGACTGTTTATACGTACGATATAATCGTAAGCGTATAATAAAAGAGAACCCACTCTAACTCATTCAACACAAAATTTCTTAACCTATAGGTCAGATTAACTTGTATTTCAATAGCTATTTGGAAACAATATGAATAAAATCATATAAATAAAAAAAAACATGCACGACCGAAAGAAGTGGTAACTTAATATTGAAAATGATTAACTTTTATTTTATTTTATATAAGATATATAAGATTATTATTTTAATTTTATGGTATTGTAACGAGAGATTAATTATTATTAAAATCTTTTATTGATGAAGTTTAAGGTTATGTGCTGAGTGTCAATGGTATATGTCTATCGCACACTTTACACTTAACAAATTAAAAAATTCTTTATTCAAATTGCCTTAAAAGGCACTTTTGCATCGTCATTAATTTGTCTGTTACTCCTTTAAACATAGTTTTGTAAGATTACACTGTATTTAGCTTTGAGGTGCAACTCGAATCAAGTCCAAACATCTTTGTCATCTAAATAATCTTCAATATTATAGTATGCTTTTTGTAATAGGACCGTTTTTAAGATATTTCTTAAAACTATGTGGAGGCAAACCCAGAAGCTCAATTACAATTTTTATGTCTTGTACTTAAGTTATGTGTTTCGCTTTTTTTGCTGTATAAATGAATATTATCACGGATATATAAAATGTTATTCAATATATATTGCGACGATACTGTGAGAATTGATATTTCTTTGAGCTTTTCTCGTATTGCGCTTTTTTGCAATATAAATATAGTTTCAATGTCCGCCGCCTTACCCCATAACAGTATGCCATAAGACATAATGCTATGAAAATAAGAGAAATACACTATTTTATCAGTTTCAACATCAGTGCTAAGTTTGCTTGCAAGGGTTTTAATATAGGCTGAAACCTACAGTCTGAGGTTATTCCTAAGAAGGTTGATTTGAAAAAGTTATTTGAAAACAAAATTAATTTGAGAAAAGTTTAGATTAATAATTTAATTTCATTTATAATAACATGCTAATGTAGGGACTGGTTAATTATTAATACTATCTTTTATTGATTAAGTTTTAGGTTATGTGCTCCCTGTCAATGGTATATGTCTATCGCTTATTAAACACTTAGTAGAGAAAGGGGGGAAACGTCTGTTCGAAATAAGCTTTTATTTGCTGACAGTTTAGCGCTTGACTGTGATTACACCTGAGCGTATGTGATGATACAGTCTAAGATGGAAGGGTGGAAATCTGGTAAGAGGCGATATGTTTTTGCTGGTAGGGTGGTAATTAGTCATGACCGAAGCCTCCCACCAGTCCAGACTCGGACAAATTAGAAAATACAATTTCCTAAATTCGTCCTGTTGGAGATTGAACCCAGGGCTTGTGCTAGCAAAGCGAATACTTGTATTACTGCATCAGCACGGCCGTCAGAGGCTAGCGCTGTTACCTAACATAACACGTTACGTAACGAAGCGATTCAAAATATTTTAACCAAATACGCGGGTATCCCTAAAATATATTCTTTTTGTTAAAAAAACACGAATAGTCGAAGAAAGAATAAAATTCCTATACCTCCAACACCTGTCAAACTTTTTTCCAAAAGCGCATATTGCATGGCCATAATGCTATTTTTAATCAGCTGCCAGAAGCTTTAAACTTTTATCCAATACACCACAATTTAAACGTAAACAGCACAATATTCTATTAAATAAAATTTATTATGACATAAATGAATATCTTCAGAGACCACGTCCTTCCACTTGCCACGATCCTTACATATTTCCTATGCTTCTTTCGTTCTCATTAAACCTTTCATACAGGTTCGTCGGTTTAGAGTAGTCTTGACCTTATTTAAAATGTCCTGGATTTGGTCCAGCAATATTCACCTTGGTCTTCGCCTTCGAACTTTCCCATTCACTCTTGACTCATAAATCCTTTTTATCAGTCTCTTTTCATTCATTCTCTCTACATGCCTAAACCATCTAAGCATACCTTTCAAAATTTTAGTCACTACATCTTCTTTTATACCACAACGTTCTCTTATCACACTATATCTTACTCTATCACTCAGTTTTAATCCACTCATGCTTCTCAACGCTCTCATCTCTACCGCATTTATTTTATTTTTGTGATTCTTCTGCCATACCCAACTTTCACTACCACACATAAGTGTTGGCACCCACACTCCTGCATGCACAGCCAGTCTAGCCCTTTGAGACACCATCTGGCTATTCATAAAGGCGTGCAGAGCACCATTTACCATATTCCCCACATTCACTCTCCTTTCAATATCACTTTCACATGTTCCATCTTGTTCCCCATCTATCAAAATGACTAAATGTATATAAATATTGTATTTTATTATTGTAATTAATTAATCTAACATTATATGTGATTCTTTGATGCTGTTAACCTTTTAGCTTTAAGAATTTAATATTTTCCACACAAATATTGTAAGGAAATAATCATTCCAAGATATATTTATGTACAGACATATTTGCAAATAAATATTATTATTATAATACGTAAATTCGTCTTCCTTTATCGTATGAACGATAGACAGGAATGCATTCCCCAAATATCAGACGAACTGCATTGCAGATTAAACTTAGGCAGAGTTCGCGATGCCATTGCATGTCCTACCGGCAATAAATTAAAAAGTAAAAGTAATAAATATGGCGGGATCAACGAACGAATTCGTTTGGCGCCTCGCACGCGATCCCGTGCATCGCCGAGGATACAAAGATCAATTATGTTCGTAAGAAAAGGGTGGTCTAACGTGCTTGTTGCGAACGATTTATGGCTTATAGCGTTTTAAGTTAAACTTTGAACACGTGATTCGATATCGATCTGATCACTTATGAATACCATGTTGTTTTTCGACTGAAACTTCTTATCGATAGGAACTATTTCTTTCATCTTCTTCTTTTGTTTTGTATCAATTGATTACAGATTATCTCCTCAGTGTCAAGTATGTTGGTGCATACACATGCAAAATATTATTCATTGTAACATACATAACTATCTTTAAAAAACCCTTTTTGAATAAAGAATATTTTGATTTTGATGATACGAACCAGGAAATTTAAAGATTTTGATCATCTATACAAGGTGATGAGAGACTGATTCCAAAAACAAAGGCAGACGATAGTATTAATGATAAGTTTGACGATGGGACGGAAAACAATCAATCCTTTAAATCATTTAACGTTTTATTAGCATCACTTACGCCCCATCATGTTATTAGAGCTAACTGAAACGAAAGTTTCATAAAAAATACATTACTGCAAAAACCAGCAACGTTCGGGTCAACGAACGCACACGGCCAGCGTCGGTGTGCGTTTAAACGAAAGGACTACATTGAGTAAAAGTGCGAAAAACCGCAGTCATAATACAATTTTTCTTAATAAATTTTGTCCGTCCCATCATCAAAGGTATCATCAGTACTATCGTCTGTCTTCGTTTTCGAAAGCGGTCTCCTAACACCTTGTTTATTTTATAAATATGGTTCAATCATTGTGATTGACCTTTTATGGTTGTACGCATTGTTTTTGTTTTGCGGCACGTCTTGACTGGTTCGGTGATAACTAGCCACGACCGAAGCCTTCCACCAGTCTAGGAAATTCGAAAATACAATTTCCTAAGTTTGCCCCATTGGGAATTGAATCAAGGACCTCTGCTAGCAATGCAAATACTCTCGCAACTGCGCCGGTCGTCAAAGCATTTCAGTTAACTTATCAGCAACAATGAAATTGTTTATTTGGTCTATTCACCACCTTACCTCCTATAAGAGGTAAATTACCTCTTACCAGATTAATGCGCTTATATCATCACTTACAATCAGGTAAGATCAATCAGCTGACCTATGACATGAGTCGGAAACAAAAAAACATTATTTAGTTTTATGAAAAAACAATGCACGTGAACCAGCTTTTCCTTGGCCTTGGTCACCAAAATTTTGGCTTAGGCTGTTCTAGCGAGCGTCAATTCTGCTGTCGGCTGAAATTCGACATCCGATAGATAGATGATAACATTTGAAATGATTTAAAAAAATGCTTCAATAACTACTTATGTTCGATTTCACCACCCTTAAGCTTTCATATCTTTTTTTATTGCTAACAGATTAGCGATTGACTGAGATCACATCTGATAGTAAGTGATGATACAGTCAAAGATAAAAGCGCACTAATCTGGTAAAAATCTCTTTGCTTTGCTGACCAAACTCAGACAAATTAGAAAAAACAAAGCGTCATCCTAATTACACATAGGAACCAGTTACGTGGATTGTTTCTATAATTTAGGGGTAATCTAACTATGTGATGCTTTAGGGAATGTTATTGAAATGATTTCATTCAAAATATGAATTCCATCCGATGTCGCTTACCATTCATTTCGTGTTTTTTTTTTACGAACAAGACACCAATTAAAACAAAGAGTTTCGAGGCGAGCGTTTTCTTTCGACTCGAATACATTCAGTATTTTCAAAAGAAATCCGTCAAAAGAAAAACCGTGGCGATTTCTTTTACTCACAAATCCTTGATAAGGGAAAATGTACTTTGTTACCTTGTTACAAGTGACAACAGTAAAGAAACGTGTCTTGTTTTAAGGCAATATTTCAAGTGTACTTTTGTTACACGATTATATGCCTTGAGGTTTAAAGAACAAGGTGTATTGTAGGTGTAAAGGTTATGTTTGTAAGACGAATGTCTGCTGGGGTGAATGACCCCTGAAAGCGCGCGTTTCAGAAGTTTGAGACACGCCATCACTTCCTGAAGCTTTGAGTGGTAGGATTTTGTTTTATACTTTTAAAGAACTTAGGCTGTTCTTTATCTGGATGTGACTTCTGTTAGATACATTCTTTATTGCACAAAAACACCAAACACTGCATTTATTACGTAATAACTAAGTAGCAGTAGCATAATTAATAGATATCCTTCGATTATAGGCTTTAAACAGAGGGCAAGTGGTGTTAAAAGAAAAGAATATATGTTTTCCAAATGTAAATTGCTTCAGGTTTGCTGTGTGGTTTGTTTTGTGGGTCTAAGATTGAGCCGTCACGCTTGACAATGTAACGCTCGTTACAGTCGTTTCTCGTTAACTACATATATTATTTATAGCATTATTGGCAATATATTATCGACAATAATTACAAATATTATTACTTTATAAACCTAAAAGAAATATATAGTTGTATTTCGTTAATATTAACATCGCCTTGATAAACTTGTTATAAATTCTAGTAGGCCTCATAAGATTAATAACTCATTTAAGGGTAACTGTATACGTTTCTATAATAAACTCCCACAAGACGTTCTAAAGACGTCAATTAATAAATTCAAAGTCTTTGTTAAAAGAAAGTTGATAGAAAAATCGTATTATAAGTTGCAAGATTAGACGATAGAAACGCCTGGGAGTGAATGAATTGCTCTAATTTTAATTAAAATATAGTAAACTAATATATTATTGTAATGATGATGGTAAAAAAAAATACCCGACTGAGTTTGTTGTGGGCTCTTCTCGGATCGGGGCGCGAAGGAATCCTCGTAACTTTAGATTTTAAGTCGTTCTGGAGTATCATCATCAGACGTACATTAGAATTAGAGTGTGGAAAAGAAAAGAAAAAAAAAAAATTTGACGATTCAAAAGTGCTGTAATATGCCTACTTGAATAAAGATATTTTTGATTTGATTTGATTTAAAATTTTGGTTTCTTTCATGTAGAACCCCAAGCTGTTGAAGTACAACTTCTTTACGTAAACTAATGTAAGTTAGTGAAGATAGAAATAGAGAGAGAGTTATCTTTAACCTCAGAGATGTGCAATTGCGTGACGAAAGTGTTATGAAAAGTAAAGATAGTCATAAAGAGAGTTACATTGCGAATGTTACTGTAAGGGCAAGAGAGGGGTGTAAGCATTCTCTTTCCCTCTTCTTCTCTTTCTCACATTACAGCTAGCTGTTAACGTGGTAGCACATATTAGCTGTTCAGGATTCACAGGTTTAATACTCTCACTCATTCGTGCAAATTTTAAAAAGTTTTACTTGCATCTAACTGCCTCATCGATCTAGCGGTTAGCATATTCGACTACAGACATGAGGCCCTGGGTTCGAGTCCCGGGTCGGGCCAATTTGAAATCGATATTGAGTTTTCTATTTAGATTTTCTCAATATTTGCACGATGTTGGGAAAAATTTGCGATGTGAACCACCCCCGTGTTTCGGAGAGCACGTTAAGCCATCGGTCCTGCGCCTGATCTCTCTCTCTCCGGTCGTGTCGAATTGCTGTGACGTCGTACTGTGAGAGTAAAGGAATAGAGAGTACACTTGTGTACTATGCCTGCCAATCCGCAGTGGAGTCTCCTATCTGCCATCAGTGTAGTACGCCTGTCGATACGGCGGCCCACACCGTGGCAGAATGTCTGGCTTGGCGACCACAGCGACATCCTATGGTGTTCGTCATAGGAGCGGATCTCTCACTGCCAATGCAATGGGCGCCATGCTTGATATATGTTTTGTGAGATAGGATGGAATGCTGTTGCCACTTTCTGCGAAGCTCTTATTTCTTTGAAGAAGGCAATAGAGCGAGTACGGGAAGCTACAGCAGATGCTGCTCCCCTTCGGAGGAGGAGGCCGGGTGGCAGGAGGCATCTTTACGAACGCGTCTTGTCTCCTCCTTGAACATGCTCAGTCGGTTTCATCCGGGAGTTTCAGGGTGAATGCGCAAGGGAGCCTAGGTTTTACTGGGTATTCTGGCCTTGGCGGCGAATCCCACACTCCCTGCCTCGTGGCAGGGGTGCGCAAATGCATTTCCCAGCGAAAAAAAAAGCGTGGTGGGTCTATGCTCTAAAAACATTCTCTTCTATGAGTGAGGAGGCCTGTGCCCAGCTGTGGGACGATAATGGGCTGCAACTAACCTTACTTGCTTCTTTGTTTTATAAAACTACACAATGTTTTTTATACTTTGCTACACTTTGTCTAGTTTTTACTCATTTTAAAGGTGACTTATTTGCATTTTTTTGGGGGTACAACTGATGAAAATATTAATACCTTGAATATATGAAAATTGTCAGAAGTCTAAAACAAGCTATATCTCTTCCTGCAACTTTAGTACTAGAATTGAATTTTAAAGAGCTTTGGTTGTTCTTTATCTGATGTTAGTAACATTTTTGGAAGTTTTTAGATATTTATATTACTATTATCGTGTCAATCAGACGTTTGAGATATTTACAATCTAAAAGAGTAATAAAGTTAGTAATTTAGTTATTTATAGGATACCCACTTGCTTTTTAGAATTATTAAATTTGGACAAATGTTTTGCCAATTAGCTTTCAACCCTTTTCTTATAAAATTACCAGGGAATTAATTATTAATTCAAACTGTATCAAATAGTTCGTATCAGTTAAATTTTTACACGTATTATTGTCTACGAAACATTTGTCCTATTCAAAAACATCTAACGAATCTGATCGCTATTGATTACAGGTGTGTTATCATTTAATTAATCTAATGTGTAACCAGTTTTTCTTATAGATAACAGGAGACGGCATCCACTTAATTTGGTAACTAGAAAGTTAACGTTACATATAATAGTTGAATCGTATGAAATATAGGGTTATTATTTTACTTTAACAGCGGGGTGATCAGTCTCCATCTAGAAAATTGGTCATCTAGGGGGATCTCTATCTTAGAGACTGGTGCAGGTGTCAATCGGACATTTCGCGATGCTCTCGAGTGAGAGGTGCTGGGCGGAATGGCCCTCACTAAAGGAGGCCCACGAACGAGAGAGAGAGAGATTGCAATGGATGCTCCCTCATACCGCCGGTGGAGGCGGGCTACAAGACAGCGTTTGTAAGCGTAAGTCCGTCCATCGTCGAGAATCCTCAGTCGGATTCATTCGGAGCACCAGGGATGAATGCGAAAGTTGAACCCCTGGTGCTTCATTCATGATGAAGAGGATTCCGCTGGGTTTTAGTGGGTATTGCGAGGTCTGATTGTTCGCCGAGTCCCACATTCCTGACACACGGTCGGGGTCAGTGCATAAAAGCATTTCCCAGCGAGAAAAAAAAAAGGTGTAAATCGGACACGTTGGAAGTGGAGTGCAGTTGGCTTCCATCTGTGAGACTTTTATATCACTGAAGAAGGCACATGAGAGGAAGAAGAAGCTGTGGACGTTCCTCTTCTTCGGTGCAGGAGATTTAAAGGTTGAAGCCGTCAATTTATGCTCTTCCTGCCTCTTTCTTAAAGTAAAGATGGTACCGCTGGGTTTTATTGGTTATTCAGACCTGCCAGCGAGCCGCATGTTGCCGATAAGATTTCAGGTCTGATCGGGGTACGTAAAGACATTTCCCAGCGTGAAAGATAAGGTGTATCTCGCGGTTTCACTATTATTAAATATGATTAAATCTATACTTAGTGCATTCAGTCGTAAATAGTTTTGAAGATCTCATGATGAGTTAGTAAGTGATTTAGTAGTCTGAACCCATCTTCATCTGAAATATTGTCTTCCTAATATGTCCAGTTCAGTTGGATGGTTTCAGAGATTTTGTATATTACATTGTTAATACATTTGTTTTTTTTATTACTGACAGGGTATTGAATCTCTTAATAGTTTCTACTAATTGTCACACTAAGTAGAGAAAAATGAGAATCTATTTACTAACTCTTAATATTCATCATTCATCTACATTTATATATTTCCTACTATTTATTCGTATATATATTATTGCATCAGAAAATGCAAATCTACCCATAATATATAAATATTTCTTGTATAAAGATTTCTTGAAAATATTTATTTATAAGTTTTGAAGCTAAATCATAACAAAGAGAGCTAAATTTATTTTAAATGCTACGCCGACTGTCATATTTGACAGTTTGATGACTGCCGGGTCTTAGCTTCCTTCCTTGGTTAATTATAAAAAAACACGCACTAATGCATTGCTGTTTTATTGTGAAACATATTGCGGTTGATTTTACGAATATGTTAAGTGAAACTAAGCGAAAAACAAGTTATATAAATATATATTTCTAACAAAGATTGCTGTGTTTCCCTTTTGAGGAGTTTTCTTTGGTTTTCGCAATTTTCATCCACGCTAAAGAAATATAACATTATATTTTTGTATTTTCTAAATTATTAACTTTCACATAGTTATTGATCCTACGAAAAAATAAGGAAATTAAGATTGCAGCATCATGCATATCTACATATAGATAAGGTAAGTAGCACGCCATAGAATTCCCATTGCTGGGCACATGCCTTCTAGCTTATATGAGAGAGGGTTTTAAGAGCATAGACCCAACACGCTGCTCGATTGCGAGTTGGCAAGATCATATAAATATTTTTTACATCATCGTCGGTTTTTTAAATCATATAACTATTAAAACATGACGCTTATAAATCATATTAATACAAAAGGTACAATATTAATACAAAGGCCAATTCGATACCGATATTGAGTTTTCTATTAACATTTTAACAATAATTGTCCGAAGTTAGGAAAAATTTGGCGGTATGATCCAACCCCGTGCCTCGGAGAGCACGTTAAGCCGTCGGTGCTGCGCCTGATCTCTTTCCGGTCGTGTCGGATTGCCGTCACGTCGGACTATGAGAGTGAAGGAATAGAGAGTACACTTTTGTACTATGCAGGCCAATCCAAATTAATGGGCTACTACTTACTTTTATATTGAGTGGTATAGTGGCAACCCTTCAAAATACCAGGGACATTGTGCAATATTACGAAATGTTGTGCAATGCGAGGTAACATTAACGATTTTTTTTGTCTGTGAGTTCAGAAGATGACGCTGAGGTCCTCAAGCAGGACATGCGCTGTGTCCACAGGAGCACAACAATCGTAGCAGGTGACCGACGGCTCACAGCCAGCGATTTGGTGCAAGTATTTTACAATACAGCCGTGAGGGCGGAGTGCCACTATTATGACCCCACCGGCTGCTGGGGACCCGAGGTCCTGTTTCCATGCTTGGATCAAGGCTTTGTCGGCAATGATCTTAACCCTCCTAACCTCGGCGGCTACTCTGACTGATCGATCGCCCGCCAGCAGAGTTGCTGCCGTCCATTAACGATAGGGCAATTTTGTTAAGAGAGTTTTTCGAGTCGTTTCAAGAGAAGCAGTGCCAATTTGTATAAATTCAAACAGTGAAGAGAATTGAAGAAGTTAGTTAAAGTTTATGTAGAGTTTATGTGGTGTTACTGTTATATCAGAAGCATATGAATCATTACAAATGAAGAGTGGAGAGATTATGTGGTATTGTAGGTACAAATGTCATTGCCGAAAACCTTTCAGCGTGCGCATAAAATTTTTCGATGCACCCTCCCGCGATAAGCCCTGGACGTACCGATACATTTTCCGTTTACAAATTAAACACACCCCGACGTGGCTCTCCCTTCACACGGTACATATGTGTGGGGCATGATTTATATACGGCACATACATTTGGCATAATTGAAAAATGGCCGAGTGAGTTAATGGCGTAGCATCGTCCGACAAAGCAAATAGCGTTTTTCGCCCGTTACGGCCTGTCCTGCTCGTATGAATATGGATGTGTACTTCAATAAAATGTCGCGTGCCTCAATGATAACGTACTCCACTTATAATGTACGAATTTGGTTTTAAAACCTTCAAATTCTAAGTAACTCTACTCGCGCTTTTACGATAAAACTACTAAACCGATTCAAATGAAACTTGGTTTTTTGTCGCTGGGGAATGCAATTTACGCACTAACCCGGACCGATGACCCGTCAGGAGTGTGGGACTCGGAGAGGAACTCGCAATACCCACTAAAACCCAGCGGAACCCTCGTTATCCATTAGTGAGGCACCAGGTGTTCAGCTTTCGCATTCTGCCCTGGTGTCCCGGATGAGTCCGGCGGAGGATTGATGGAGTAGATGCGCAAATATGCGCCGCCTTATATTCCGCCTTCTTCGGCGGTGAGGGGGTGCATCCACTGCATTCTCCTTCTCTCTCTCGTGGGCTTCCTTCAGTGAAACTGTCGTCTCGCAAAAGAAGGCCACTGCCACCCACTCTCTCTCGCTGGAGAGCATCGCGCCTACAAGGCTTCCCAACGAGAGGTCGCCGCCGATCAATGCCACCAGAAGGTGACGCTGAGGTCCCCAGGCCGCACAATCTGCCACAGTGTGATGCGCCGAATCTATCGATGCGCCACACTGATGGCAAGCGGGTGACTCCTCCCGACCAATTTGGTGCAGAAACCTTCCGAAGCACCCATGTCCAGTCAGAACCTGCACCAATCTGTAGCAAAGCGTCCCGTGCTCCCTGGAAAGCCATTGCTCCAGGTGAGGACGGATCGCCGCCACAGAGGCCATGCCCGCTACTGGACATAGACTAGAGCCTGAGAAAGGACATAGGCTCCTTGTAATGCGAATAAAAGGTTGTATATTAATTCTATATAGTTTATATATAGGTGTAAAATAACATATTTTATCTAATGATATAAATGCCAAAATAACACCGACTATTTGTCTGTATGTTGCGCTTTTATTGCAAAACTACTGAGCTGATTTAAATGAAATTTGGTACCCAAATAGTCTAGAGCTTAAGAAACCTTGCCTTGAAGAAAGCTTGAAACCAATTTATTAGGCTTTTGATTCAATATAAAATATATATATAGGTGTAAACTAACATATTTCCTATAATTTTATAAATGTGAAAGTCACTTTGCCTGTTTGTTTGTCTGTTGCTCTTTCAGATACTTTAGAGCCTAAGAAAGGATATAAGCTATATTCCAATGCGGATAAAGATTTGTAAAGAAAATTATTGATGTTTGTAGAGCTTAAAGCTTTAAACTTATTTATTAGGCTGTTAATTGAATATAAAAATGTGATATAGTTTACAAATAGGTGTTAAATAACAATCCTTACTAATATTATAAATGCGAACGTAAGTCTGTCTATTTGTCTGTCTGTTGCGCTTTCATTGCAAAACTACTAAACCGATTTCAATGAAATTCGGTACATATATAGTCTAGAGCCTGAGAAAGGAAATGGGCTACTTTTTTATATGAAAAAAACAGTTGTAAAGGATGGAAATATCACCGTTTTTAGAGCTTAAAGCTTGAAACCTATATATTAGGTTTATCTATGGGTGAAAAATAATAATATTCACTAATATTATAAATGCTAAAGTAATTCGGTCTGTTTGTCTGTGTGTCGCGCTTTTACGACATAACTACTGAATTGATTTAAATGGAATTTGTTACTCAGATAGTCTAGAGCCTGAGAAAGGAGAATAAGCTTTTTGCAGTGAAATATTAAAAGTATTTATAAAAATGTGTCTTATTTGTAAAATAATTAGCCTAAAGTATAAGTTTATTTGATGAAAAAGTTCAATCACAATTTGTTTAACACGTATCTCACACAAAATAAGGAAAGTCATTCTTATCTAAAGCTAATTTATTGCATAAGTTTCTTTACTATAATTTCCACAATATTCAATATATATTTATCATCTATCTAATTTAAAAGGTCGTCATCTCAAACAATGAATATCTTTAGCACGTCTTTTAAAATTCCCACAGTTATATCTAACGGAAAGCTCAAATAAAGCTTATTAATAACTTAAATTAGATGGAATTTTTGAATAAACATGTTTTTTTGCTTGCAAACCTTAAAACCCCTTTCTTCTATGGGTGTGGAGGCCTGTACCTAGCAGTGGGAAGCTAAAGGGCTGTTACCATTAACTCTAATAACTTAAATAGCTTGATAATCTAGTTAAATCTGATGAAAATGATCTTCTACATCATTGAAGATCGGTAGACAGTTATTCATACTATCGGAATGGTTCACCGATTGTTTTTATGAATGTCCATTCCACTCGACGTTTTCTGATGATATACATCAAAGAAACTGTATTTAAAACCATAAAGTATCAAAAGAAACGCCATTGTCAGTTACATTTTCACAAAGTAAGGTCCCCTGCTGAATTCTTACATCTTCAGATATCTCCGATGCTATCGAATGTGGTTGTGCGTTTTAAAATGTTTGGTCATATCACCAGGAATGAAAGCTCTTTGGAATGATTGGTGATTCAGGGAAAGGTTGAGGGTCAAAGTTCTCGCTTGTCAATAAGATGATGTCATAAAAACATCCACAAAGTGTTCCTTGATACAATAGTAACAGAGAGAGATGGGGGAATCTCTCAAAAGCTGCCACCAACAGACATGACCACGACCAGACCATCAGGAGCACCAAAATAAGGAGGTTACCGTTATAAATTAAATTTTTGTCCCTAAAATTTGTAATACATTTCAGTCCAAATATTTTTTAAAGAGTAAAGTCCATTTGTAGCAAAACAACAAATAGGCGAAAAGTTTTTTTTTAAAAGCTCGTATTTGGCGGGAATTCGGCTTACGGAGTAAATGGAGAAAAACCAAATCTGTGCAGTCATTAAATATTTTTGCTACGAAAATTTTTCTACGAAATGTGTTTTAGGCTTTCCGCTATCCACTTGGATATATGTGATATAATTATTTCTCTTATTCCATGTGATGTACATCAAATGTGCAAACTTGGCTTTACTTAAAATATCAGTTATCTGAAGTTAAAACATATATTACTAGCTGTACCCAGACTTTGTCCTCTTAGAATATTATTTTTGGGTACCATTATTAATAATTTCGCTTAATTATTTTATAAATAAGACACGCACTTCATTGCTAAGAGCTTTTTGTTCTTTTTGAGGCTCTAGATTATCTGAATACTAAATTACATTTAAATAAGTTCAGTAGTTTCAGTAATACAAACACACAGAGTTATTGTCGCATTCAAATTATTAGTAAGGATTATTTTATTAAACCCTTGAGGGTAAAACTTTTGAATGTCATATTTATTTATATACAATAAACAGTCTACAATACAAGAAAGCTAATAGAGAAATCATTTTATAATTTCAAGGAATATTTAGAAGATAAAAAACCGTGGGAGTGAATGAATTGCTCTATATGTATCTTGATATAGAATAAATTTAAAATATATATTGTAATGATGATAACAAAAAAAAAAACGTACACCCGACTGAGTTTGTTGTGGTTTCTTCTTAAGTCAGAGCGCGAAGGAACCCTCGTAACTTTAGATTGTAAGTCATTCTGTAATGTTATCATCAGCCATTCGTTTAAAAATTACATGACAAAAAAAACGATATTAGAAAGGTATCGTGACGAGTCAATAGTTACTTAGATATCTCTTATATATGTATAAATGTGTCCAAAAATGCGGTTTAGAGGGCATCAATGGTTTATACGATTATCTATTCTCAGTTTTGTACGGAAGTACGTTGTTCAAAGTCGGTATTAAAATCCTAAATTGTGTAGTCTTTCTAAAAGGAAATAGCGTGCATTTGAAATTCAGATCGTCTAGGTGGCCAGTGGCAGCGCCCGTTAATTCCATCGATCATTACAGCCTGCAATCCGCCAATCGAAAAATAAAAACACTGCCAACCCCACCTGCATCACCCCCTGGCTCTCCCCCCACCCCACCAAGAGGGAGATGTGATTTTTTCGAGCGTCACCCCCGATCGTTGCTGCCGGTACCTATTATAATAATGATCAGATGTATCGTCCCCGTATCGGTTTAATTTGTAATGAAATATTTTGGTTGTTGATTTATGTGACTATAGTCTCTCCTTCCACCTGGTGTCGGTTTGATTTTATCATTTACTCGTATATTTTCAGACTAGGCTGGTACTCACGACATTATTTGCGATGAATCACTAACGTATGTTAACTGCCTCATTGGTTCGAGTCCCGGGTCGGGCCTATTCAAAAATNGCGTGGTGGGTCTTTGCTCTAACCCTCGCTCCTAGGAGTGAGGAGGCCTGAACCAAGCAGTGGGACGTTAATGGGCTGCTACTTACTACTAACGTAAGTTGTATTATAAGTTCGATAGCCTCGTTGTCTTAATAATACGAGCTAATTGTATTCTAATTTACATAAGCCTGGGCTGGTAGGAGACTTCGTCCTTGATTAGCACCCTACTATCAAAGAAGTGCTGTCGTAAAAGATCCACAGTTGAATTACTTACCAGGTTAACAAGCTACCATCTTAATCTACATCATCATTGGTCATCTGGTGAGATTACAGTACTATGAAAATGTAACTCTGTCTGTCTCTTTTTTACGACAAAAACTACTGAACTCATTTAATTGTAATTTAGTACACAGATAGCCTTGAGCCTGAGGAAGGATGTAGGCTACTTTTTAATGCGAAAAAAAGGGTTATGCTGGAAATATCAGAGCTAGAAGTTGGTAACTTATTTTTTAAGCTGTTGATTGATAATTAAATATGACATTCAAAGTTGACGAATTAAATTTAATCTGGTATACAGATAGTCTGTAGTCTACCGGAAAATAAATAGTGTTTTCATATTTAAACACCTGATGCAATTTCAACAATTTATGATTAAGATTTAGAAGAGAACTTGAGGAGGGATATTGCTATTGCTATATCAAAATGTGAAAGAATTGTAACAGAAAGATACTTTGCTTTAATATCTATCATTACTGAAGATAATAGTTATGAAAGTTATTATTTTAGCAATCTTTAAATACATATTGTGACTGTAGCAACTCCTGATAAATAACGAATTTACACATACCTCCACGAGAACATGAAATGCACAGATGACACAGCCGGAAGCAGTTTAGTTTAGTTTAGTCTTATTAATTCCGTTTATGCCCACGGCTGGGCACTGGCTTCCTCAATCACAGCAGACAGTGTTTTTAGACCAAAGACCCATTACTCTGCTTTGTTAAGGGTTGACATGATACACATGCTCCAGAACAGCTTCTGAGATATGTATGTTGTTTTCACAGCGTTTTCCTTTACAAAAAAAGACAATAATGGATTAAAATGAACAATCTGCTATGTAAGTTTCTTTTTATAACAAGAAGCTGTATGATACCTGCCCAGGATTCAAATCCGACCCATCTCTAATCAAGAATCCACATCGCATCAAATTAAGCCACATAATAACTAGTGTACATTTATATACAACTCGAATTTATAAATGAATTCCTATCGTTGTTATTTTGCGGTTTCTGTATTTCACAATACCTTTTAATAAAGTATTGTCAACAGGTTGTAAATGCCCCTGGAGATGTTGTCTTTTGTCTTTGCTCAAAGAAAAAAGAATTTCCACTTCAAATGGTATATTTAAATTGTCATGTCCTTTAGAGAAAGAATGATTAAGACTATTTAATTGTCCGGAACGCTTGTCCGTGTAACATTAAAGTAAATTTAATCAAATTAATATTAGATTTCGAGAATTATAGATTTAAAACATTGGAAGTAGGGAAGGATCAAAATCGAAATATTCTTTAACACTCTATCATCGGTTAGGAAAGTTGAATAGGCTGAGAAGAAACCGACAAGAAACTCAGCGGTTATTCTTTATCGCTTAAATAATATTCAACGTTATAATATGCCTTTTGTAAAAGGATGTTTTGGACATATTTCTTCACAATATGTGGAGGCACATCCAAAACTGATTGGGTTATCTTATTAAAAATACGTATGCTCAACCTGACAAATTATTTCTGAAACTTCTTCACTCTAAAATATGGGATAACAAGTTTGTTTTTACTTTTTTGCTGTATATTATTACAAATATATAAGATATTGTTCAATATATATCACTGGATATACAAACTATATTTGACGTCCTTTCTGACTTAGTGATGCGAGTATTTGCTTTGCCAGCAAAGGTCCTATGCTCGATTTCTTTCCACTTGCCACGATCCTTGCATAGCTCCTTCGCTTCTTTCATTCTCATTAAACCTTTCATACAAGTTCGTCAGTTTAGCGTCCTCTTGACCTGGCCCTTATTTAAAATGTCCTGGATTTGGTGCAGGAACGTTCGCCTTGGTTCTTCCCTTTCCAACTTTCCTATTCACTCCTGTCTCATAAATCCTTTTTGTCAGTCATTCTCTCTACATGCCCAAACTATCTAAGCATACCTTTCTCAATTTTAGTCACTACATCTTTTTCTATACCAACACGTTCTCTTATCACACACTCATACTTCTCAACGCTCTCATCTCTACCGCATTTCTTTTCCTTTTATGCTTCTTCTGCCATACATAGTCTGGTCCTTTGAGACACCATTTGGCTATTCATAAAGGCGTGCAGAGCACCATTTACCGTATTCCCTGCATTCACTCTCCTTTCAATATCACTTTCACATGTCACATGTTAGAATTTAGGAAATTGCATTTCCTAATGTGTGTCTTCTCTGGACTAGGTTACCACCAAAGACGTACCGCCAAGCAATAGATTTGCGTTCCAGTATGATGTTGTGCCGAAAACCTGAGAGATACCAAAATTAATTCTACTTATATACGTGATCACAGTCAAGCGCTATACTGTCAGAATTAGATTAGATTCATCTTATAGAAAGTTATGTTGATATAATATTTTGATTTACTGTAGCTAATATGCGTAGAACGTTGTAGACCTACGTACCAGACTCTACTGAAGACGTAGTAAAATATACAACGAGATTTATTTACTAAACAAGTAGTCGCTTAATGGTCGAAGTTCGATCGTAATTTAAATTATAACTTTGATTACTATTAATCAATTATCAACTGCCTCATTGGTCTAGTGGTTAACATGTTCGACTACAGACATGAGGTCCTGGGTTCGAGTCCCAGGTCGGGCCAATTCGAAATCGATGTTGAGTTTTCTATTAAGATTTTCTCAATATTTGCCCGAAGTTGGGAAGTTGGCAGTGTGCTCCACCCCCGTGCCTCGGAGAGCACGTTAAGCCGTCTGTCCTTCGCCTGATCTCTCTCAGTCGTGTCGGATTCCCGTCACACCGGGCTGTGAGAGTGAAGGAATAGAGAGTGCACTTGTGTACTATGCCTGCCAATCCGCAGTGGAGCAGCGTGGTAGGTCTATGCTCTAAAAACCCTCTCTCATATGATGGAGGAGGCCTGTGCCCAGCAGTGGGACGTTAATGGGCTGCTACTTACTTACTTACTTTAATCAATTATCAAAGACTATACTCAAAATAAAACTGCGTGCGCACAAAGTACACATTTTTTTTAATCTACAGGATATTAAGGACTTTTGTCCACAAGACACGTCGGCCCCATCGTAACTTAACTTTAATAACACTGATAACCTGGTACTATCATATTGTAAAATTGTACAGCTACTTCTGATGTTGGACTACTCAGAATGCTCTGCAGTAGGCCAACATCAAAACAATTTAGACTAAAGCGGTTTATCAGCGATTGTCTTTCGTTCAATGTTCTGATGCACTCTAAGAGAAGATGCTGTACGTCTTCTAATTGATCGCATGGAATGCAGTTCGGTGTAGCCGCTTTATTCATCAAATAGGCATATTTATTTGAGGGATAATGCCCGGACCACAACTTGGAAGCTACCTTAACATGGTTTCTACCTAAGGCAGCGTGGCCAAACCAGGGTACTCGCGGAGGTTCGCTCCGCATGGTCTTATACCAGATCCCCTTCGTTCCGGATCTCTCATCAAAATAAGATTTCCATACACTGCGAATAAAATATTTTATTTTGGGAAAGTACACATGTAGTGAATCTTCTTTGGAAAACTAATTTTCAGGTCTTGTTTATAATAATAATAAATAAATAATATTAATAAATTTCGTTATTTTTTAGCAACAACGGCTCAATGGGGTTAGTACACACAATACTTATAACTATGTTAGTAAAACTAAACACAAATAATAATAAATTAATAATACTAAACTTAATAATCTAAAAAATTTAAAAACAACTATGACAAGGTCATCTATGAACTACCCGTTTCTTTTGATCAGCCCAAACTGCACTCTGAGGAACTGGTGGTAAAATGGTGAATCCACCCTTCCAGCTAACACTCTCAAAATGCAGTTTGAGCTGGAGACATCAATCTTTTCCTTTGCAGGGCAAAGAAATCATCAGTCCTTGCCTCTGCAAACATAGATGATGCCGAGCAAAATTTTGGCAGGCCGAACAGCATTCTGAACGCGTTATTGTACTGTACCCTAAATGAGTCCAGTACCTTCTGGGTGTAATTGGTCCAAAGGCTCCCAGTGTAGAAGGTCTGGCAATAGGCTTTAAAAAGCGTAATTTTAACCTCCTTACTACACCGGGAAAACCTTCTAACCAGCATATTACACCGTACTGCCAATGCTCTGCGCTCTCTCTCCATATCTGCCTGATCCTTGAGGTCCTCCGAAACGTAATGTCCGTTTATATTTATGCAACTAAAACTTTAGATTTCCGTGACTTAGAGGGAGGGAAAAAAGAAGATATGTTAGGAACTGAATCAGTTTAAACCTCAAATGAAGAATTGCAAATAAAAATGCCACATGTTATTTGTAAATATTAAAACTACCTTCAAACGAAATAGCATAAAAAACGCTGCATATCTTCGTGGCTAATCACGCGTTTCATCCGTAAAACTTTTAACTTCATGCGCCTTAAGATTCACTTCAAAAAGTTGAATCACGCGTGTACGTCTGAAAGAATATCGATAGTTCTTTTGTTATCCTATTTGTTACAGTCAGGAGAAGGTCCGTTTGAAAGATAAAACAAAACAAAATTAAGTAGAAAATATGAAATTTCGAGAAAACTTAACCACCATGGTAACTTTTCTAATATAAATAGATAGATAGATGTATACCTATTGACTATTTGAACGGGTACATATCACGATGGCGATTTTTAATTTTTAATTTTGCCGATATTTCGACCCAGTTGCATGGATCGTGGTCACGACGATACTGCTGTGGTCGGTTGTGTCAAGCTGTCAAGGGCAGAATCTGTCTACCCTACGTCTGATTCTTTTATTTTTCACGGCACCCACATCCATTTGTCGGCATACTACACTCACAACGTCACGTTTTAATTTTGAAAAATTGCGTCGTTTGTTCATTTGGCATAGCTTCACCACTGGATTCCACGTATCAGCCAGCTTAAAACCATCTTCACGATTGAAATTAGGATATTTTTTAATTTCAATGGCCTCGCGAACTAATCTCGGCATATAATGGCGGTCCGTGGAAAGAACTTTCGGGCTATGAAGTTCTATCCAGTGTTGAGTTCCCTGCTGCAAAATGTGCTCCGCGATCGCAGATTTTTGTATGTCGTTGTGCTTGACAGCATTTATGTGTTCTGACACACGAGTTGCTATGGAACGCTTCGTTTGCCCAATATAAGAGCTTCCACAGCTGCAGTCAATTTTGTAAACGCCCGGACATTGATACGGTAAACGATCCTTCGGAGATCTTACCATGTTTATAATCCTTTGTAAGGGAGTGAAGACAGTTTTGATGCTATAATCGTTTCGCAGTAGCCTGCCTATTCTGTCCGTCACTCCCTTTACAAAGGGTAAATAGGCCTTTGGCCTTTCTACCTCCAAAGGTCGTTTATGGTGTCTCTGCTTGCTGACGGGTTTTGGGGATCTATGTCCATTCCGACGTAACACCTCTCTTACATGGGTTAACTCGTCCTGAACAGTTAGATCATCACATATGTTATTAAACCACGAAAATTTAAGTTTAAAACAGATGTATACCTTATTGAACACCACAGAAATATGACAAAAGAAAAATACAATAACTTAAGATTAACTAAATTTAGTGTGCAATTGGGCGGTCTTATCGCTACATAGAGATCTCTTCCAGGCAACCCATTTTCTCTTTAAAGTAGAAAATAATATATTTGTTTTAATTTAAAGTCTATATAATTGTTAAAATCGTTCGTTTTCGTATAGTATATTTTTGTGTAACTTAGAGTCCCTATATAGATATTTATAGATTCGTATACAAGATGTTTTGTTGACCTATAGCATGTATATATTTGTATGATTGTCATTTCTTAGAAAAAAGTTGTTTGTGCAATTAAAGTAATCCCTGCGATTGGTAGGAAATAAAACGCCGATCATAGGACGTTCCTTTTACCAAATAAAGTACCAACCACCGTCGTTTGCTTGACACAGTAGTGTACGTTTGCCAGTCTATGGTGTTTACCATAGATTAATAGGTCAATTGGTATACACGTTCCTGCTGAACAGCAGTTCGAATCGCGATACATAAATCCTCGTCTGGTGCCAAGTAGACGACAGAGCGTTGGAGTGAAGAATCTGGTGGCATTTTCATTTATCCTGAACCGCCAAATCTTCGCAAGACTGAGCTGCCGAAGGGGCACACATACTTATCGTTAATACTATTAATAACTAAAAAAAGAAACAAAAATAGTGACCTTATACAGTCTATTTCTATTATGTTGACAATTAATCGCTGATGTGATTTTTTTTTCATTTATAGTATATGCGGGGAGCGCCTGTGGTGGTAAAAGCCTCCTCCAATGTCTTCCATTTCAATCGGTCTCTTGCCAACCTGCTCCACGAGATCCCAGCAATTTATGCAATGTCATCATCCCATCGCTTATATGGTCTTTTTCGCTTTCGTTTGAAATATATGGGTTACGAGTTTGTAACTGCCTTTGTCCATCTTTCATCTTGGCTTATTTAAAGGTGACCAGTCCATCTCCATTTTAAATGCAGTGCTTGTGTCACAGCATGTTTTTTTAGGCGCATGAGGGTAGGGTTTTTTTACGGATGAAACGCGTGATTAGCGTCACAATGATGTGCAGCTATTCGTTTGAAGGATAGGTAGCTTTAATATTGACAAATAACATGTGGCATTTTTATTTGCAATTCGTCATTTGAGATTGAAACTGATTAAATTCCTAACATATCTACCTTTTACCCTCCCTCTAAGTCTCGGAAATATAAAGTTTTAGTTGCATAAATATAAACAAGACTTTCACTTCTGACATGTGTACTTTGTACTTTTCTATTTAGACATCGGCTTAATAATCTTTCTAACCCTAAACTTGCTACGTAGAAACAGTTAATAAACGAATTGGTCGCCTTATTGTAATTTTAAGTCTGTTACTGTGTACGACTGCCTCATTGGTCTAGTAGTTAGCATTTTCGACTACAGGCATGAGGTTCTGGGTCCCGGGTCGGGCCAATTCAAAAATCAATATTGAGTTTTCTATTAAGATTTTCTTGGGAAGTTGTAGAGTTGGCGGTGTGATTCATCCCCGTGCCTCGGAGAGCACGTTAAGCCGTCGGTCCTGCGCCTGATCTCTCTCCGGTCGTAAGGGATTCCCGTCACATCGGACTATCAGAGTGAAGGAATAGAGAGAGCACTTGTGTACTATGCCTGCCAATCCTCAATAGAGCAGCATGGTGGGTCTATGCTCTAAAAACCCTCTCTCATGCGAGTGGGGAAGCCTGTGCCTAACAGTGGGACGTTAATGAGCTGCTACTTGGTTCGTGTTTGTACATACATACATAGCATCACGCCTCATTCCCATAGGGGTAGGCAGAGACAACATCCTTCCACTTGCCACGATCCTTGCATATCTCCTTCGCTTCTTTCATTCTCATTAAACCTTTCATACAAGTTCGTCGGTTTAGAGTACTCATGACCTGGCCCTTATTTAAAATGTCCTGGATTTGGTCCAGGAATGTTCGCCTTGGTCTACCCCTTTCAACTTTCGCATTCACTCTTGACTCATAAATCCTTTTTGTCAGTCTTCTTTCATGCATTTTCTCTACATGCGCAAACTATTTAAGCAAACCTTTCTCAATTTTAGTCACTACGTCTTCTTTTATACCACAACGCTCTCTTATCACACTATTTCTTACTCTGTCACTCAGTTTTAATCCACACATACTTCAAAACGCTCTCATCTCTACCACATTTATTTTACTTTTGTGATTCTTCTGCATGCACAGCTAGTCTAGCCCTTTGAGAAACCATCTGGCTCCATTCTATATAATAAAATGTAGTTATATTAACTTGTATCGTGATGATAAAAGGGTATTCTAACACCCCTAAATCGGTATGTGTGCCTGTGTACAAGTGCAAGGGCGCTGTGGTGTGCGAGCTTGCAGAATCGAGCTCGAGCTAAGCCTCATCGCGTGCAAAACGCCATGCAAAAATGTGCATTATACCTACACACCACTATCTATGAACCCCCATCCCTCCCCCGGCACTCGAACAAATAGATCATTCGATGGTATTTTTGTTTTATGTACAGGTCAAGTTGTGCTGGCCTAAACCGAATAGGGAGTAGGTCCCCTTTTGTGTCATGTAGCTTTAAATTCCGCATTATCTGCATGATCGTTTTGAATTCCCTTTAAATTTGTTACGTACACAAGTCCAAATAATCTAAATTATTATTATAAAAAGGAAACATAAAACCTATTTTCAAAATTACAAAGATGTCTTAATGTAACCCAAGATGTGAAAAAGTTAATCAATAAAAAATCTATCATCGCCTGTATTTCGGAAACTATTGATGATAGAACAAAATTATATTCCACAATATTATAGAACGTATCAATATCTACAAAAAAGTCCAATATATGATATGTGTAACTACTCTAGTTATGCCACTATAACTCCTTCTTTGCATTTTAAAAGTTAATTAAAGTGCTGACTATACTCAAACCATATTATTCACACCTCTATATTAATCGTAATGCTATTATATGATATTTTATTAAAGACTGTTTCAATACCTACAAAATACTTTTTAAATGATTAAAATAGGACATTTAATTCACAAGTTATTAGTTGTAAGACTAAAGTTCTACAATTAAATCGAGAAAAAAAAGAAAAATTACTAGATCGATTGAAAAATGTATTAGTTAGATATACTCGTATATTCGTTGTAAAATAAAATCTGTATATTGATTAGATTATCAATGCGTGCATTTTATAATCTGAAAGGAAGTCATTAAAACCTAAGTGAAATGATACTTTTATGTTAACAAAGATCAATCTATAGTCCGAATTTCATCTATCTCATGTTTTAGTTTTAAATTAGTTTTCCTTTTTAATTTTTCCTTAAATAACTAGACTAGTAGAATAAATTGTAAACTTGGGAAGACACTGACCCCTAAGTCACGGGCTTACCTAGTTTAGGGGTCCAGGGTATTTTAATTCTGTATCATTCTTTTTATGCCCAAATAAATAAAGTTAAAGTTGTTATTATCCGCATCCCTAAAAGGGTGGAATTTCCTAAAATTCCGTTATGTCAAAAAAGATTCTGACCAAGTTTTATATACCATAAAAGATATAGTTTGTAGTTTAGTTTGTTTGTAATTAAGCCCAATAACGTACCACTGCTGAGCACAGGCCTCCTCACTCTGCGGATTGGCAGGCATAGTTCACAAGTGCACTCTCTATTCCTTCACTCTCATAGTCCGATGTGACGGAAATCCGACACTTCGACGACGAGGACTTCTCAACTTCGGGCAAATGTGTGATAGTTTTTTGTTTATTTATTCCAATCCTGTAGGAGTATAGAGAAACCCGTTCATAATGAGCGACTACGTTGCAACAGAAGTGTCCATGCCAAATTTCAAGTCAATAGGACTTATAATTTCGGAGATTTCGTATCAAATGTGTGAGTCATAGATTTTGATACTTCTACATAGTCTACAATAATATAAGTATTTTTTATATACAGTATTACTAACTTCTGCCTGATTACGATCATAATATAAACAGTGAGGAACACACGTATAGAAATAGTGAATTACAAATAAAAAGTAAGTTAAGTAGCAGCCCATTAACGTCCCATTGCTGGGCATAGGCCTCCTCACTCATATGAGAGAGGGTTTTTAGAGCATAGACCCACCACGCTGCTCCACTGCAGATTGGCAGGCATAATACACAAGTGCACTCTCTATTTCTTCACTCTCATAGTCCGATGTGACGGCAATCCGACACCACCGGAGAGAGATCAGGCGCAGGACCGACCGCCAACTTCCTAACTTCGGGCAAATATTGAGAAAATCTTAAAAGAAAACTCAATATTGAAATTTTGAATTGGCCCTACCCGGGACTCGAACCCAGGACCTCATGTCTGTAGTCAAACATGCTAACCACTTGACCAATGAGGCAGTCAATTTATCCAATTTCAAATATTTATCCAATATTTCCATTTAAATTATTTCAAAATTGTTTTGTTTCTAAGTGAATAAGGTTTAATACTCTATCCGTCTGTATAACTTTCCAATCTCCACATATTTTTTGGAAGATAAAATGGATATAAAGAGCTGTCCTTAGAAGATATCCTAACATATATTATTATGATATATATCTAAGATATTAAGCAGTGTTTTTGATGAAAGCTCTCAGGAAGCTTCATTTTTTTGACACGTCTAACAATTATTGTTATATTTCAAACAATTTCCATGAAACCTTTACAATTTTTTTTATAAAAACCTTTTTCGAGAACCACTCGATCTACTGGTGAAAACCGCATGAAAATCTGTTGAGTAATTTTTGAGTTTATCGCGAACAAACAGACAGATTTATTGGTCAAAATGTAAGAGTATTTCCTTTAAAGTTTTAGGTAAGCAAGCATCACCCAATTCGAAATAGATATTGAGTTTTCTATTAATATTTTCTCAATAATTGCCCGAAGTTGGAAAGTTGGCGGTGTGATCCACCCCCGTGCCTCGGAGAGCTCGTTAAGGCGTCGGTCCTGCGCCTGATCTCTCTCCGGTCGTGTCGGATTGCCGTCACGTCGAACTACGAGAGTGAAGGAATAGAGAGTACACTTGTGTACTATGCCTGCCAATCCGCAGTGGAGCAGCGTGGTGGGTCTATGCTCTAAAAACCATCTCTCGTATGAGTGAGGAGGCCTGTGCCCAGCAGTGGGACGTTAATGGGCTTCTACTTACTAAGCATCACCGGGATATAAACAATGTGGATAATAGGAAAACATTAATTAAAAACGTTTCGGTCAATTACCGGATTTATTATAAGTAAATGTGTACATTGGGTCTTAAGAAAAACCTGGCAATTCATTAAATTGCTGTAAAAAAAAGGAAATTTCTTTTGAACATTATAATTAAGGCTTCGTTAAATTCTATACTTTGCTGAGTAAAGTAAAAGCTTTGAAAGGACGGTTTTAAAATTGAAAACGGAGCTTAAAAATACGTTTCTTAATTGACTTTCGGAATATAGCATAATGCCCACTGAATGGACTTTTAAAAACAGCTCCTTCATATATGGAGCTTTTTTAGTTCAGGTACCGAGCTTTTTGTTAACTCAGCGATATTGTATACTAGCATCTCTCCACAGTGTCACCCGCGTAACTCTCGATTACTCATTGGAATATGACTACTTACATAATTCCAAGTAAGTACTCTAACTGAGCTAAAAAAGCTCTACCTTATTAGCTCAGGTGCAATACTTTGAGCTTTCTAATAGCTTGGGAATATTTAAACTAGCTGATACTCGTGGTGTCACCTATTTACTATCCCAACCCGTGGGAATATGGGGATATATGTCAGTACTGTTTTTAAGCTAAAAAGCTCTATATTTTTTTAGCTCAGGTTTAATATTACGAGCATTATGTTAACTCTGGGATATTTTTACTAGAATCTCTTCTCAGTTTTACCCGCGTATGTCACGATCCCATGGGAATATGAGGAAATATGTAACTACTCTAACTGAGCTAAAAAAGCTCTACTTTTTTTAGCTCAGGTGCAATTTTTTGAGATTTCCAATTGCTTGGGCACATTTTATACTAGCTGATCCTCGTGATGTCACCTACCTAGTAAACCTACCCGTGGGAATATGGATATAGATGTAAATACGTACGAAGATTGTTTAAGCGTTAGAAACATTTGGACTTGATTCCAGTTGCATACAGAAGCTAAATACATTGTAACCTACAAAACTATATCTAAAAGAGTAACCACTGAGTTTCTTGCTGGTTTCTTCTCAGCGGATTCAACTTTCCGAACCGGTGGTCGATTTGTTACCAACGGATAGACTACTTAAGATTCAAAAGTGCTTTTTGTGCCTACTTTAATCAAGAATATTTCGATTTTGATTGCATTAAATGTAGATTTAATGTAAAATTAAGTTTGATTATTATAATCATTACTATTAAAGTTTTTAATTCTATATTCCATTCAGAATCACTACCAATTTTCAAGCATCGTTTATAGGAATATTACTTATCTCAGGATAACTAAAATACAAAATGATTAAGTTCATAGCTATTGTATATATTACATTTACGCCCATATCATATTATTTACATACGTATATATAAACACGCGCAAACACTCACGCGCGCACACATGCACACATACACGCACACACACACACACACACACACACACACA
>JACTOM010000929.1:21960403-21990741 GCA_015832385.1 Elymnias hypermnestra
CGGTTTAGAGTACTCTTGACCTGGCCGTTATTTAAAATGTCCTGGATTTGGTCCAGGAACGTTCGCCTCGGTCTTCCCCTTCCAACTTTCGCATTCACTCTTGACTCATAAATCCTTTTTGTCAGTCTCCTTTCATTCATTCTCTCTACATGCCCAAACCATCTAAGCATACCTTTCTCAATTTTAGTCACTACGTCTTCTTTTATACCACAACATTCTCTTATCACACTATTTCTTACTCTATCACTCAGTTTTAATCCACTCATACTTCTCAACGCTCAAAATTTGTTTCTTGTAAATAAAATGTAAAATAAATGAAATGAATATTCAAGGTGGCGACAAATCCAACAAATCAGTGATAAGTTTGTTAAATATATACGTATTAATAAACTTTTGATGTGATTTACAAATATATTTAAGGGATACATCTTTAAAGGTTTTAAATCAAAAATCAAAATATTCTTTATTCAAGTAGGCTCTAAAAGCACTTTTTAATCGTCGCTAGTCTGTTCGTTGGTAACAACTCTACCACCGGTTCGGAAAATTGAATCCGCTGAGAAGAAACCGGCAAGAAACTCAACGGTTACTCTTTTAAAGGTAGTTCTGCTACAATGTGTAATATATTGCTTCTGTGAGCAACTGGAAACCATTCCAAACATTATAATATGCCTTTTGTTAAAGTATGCTTTTCTTAAAATTATGTGGAGGCATATCTAAAACTGCCTCATTGGTCTAGTGGTTAGCATGTTCGACTACAGACATGAGGTCCTGAGTTCGAGTCCCGGGTCGGGCCAATTCAAAAATCAATATTGAGTTTTCTATTAAGATTTTCTCAATAATTGCCCGAAGTTGGGAAGTTGGCGGTGTGTTCCACCCGCGTGCCTCGGAGAGCACATTAAGCTGTCGGTCCTGCGCCTGATCTCTCTCCGGTTGTGTGAAGGAATAGAGAGTGCACTTGTTGTGTACAATGCCTGCCAATACGCAGTGGAGCAGCGTGTTGGGTCTATGCTCTAAAAACCCTCGCTCCTTGGAGCGAGGAGGCCTGTACCCAGCAGTGGAACGTTAATGGGCTGCTACTTACTTTACTTACTTATATCTAAAACTGATTTAGGTATCTTTGCGTTTGCTATCTATTAAAGATGTAGAATATACGTGTGAAAACAGTTAAAATGATAACCAAGATTGGAAACAATGTGCTAAAAGGAGGCAAAAAAGGGGCAAAGAAGAAACTGTGTTACGAGGTAAGCAGTCTGAGGGCACGCTCGCAATAAAAAGATACTCTGCGTAAGCTCGCTCGGAACTTTTAATGGACACTTTTTCTATGTGAGAGAAAACGCGGGAAGGAAACTGTGCGAAGCATATTTCAAACCGTTTATAGGTTATTCATACTTCATATATTTAACCTGTTATACGTATATGTTAGTAATTTACATGTTATAAAGATTACCAATGCTGTCATTACATGTTTAATGATAGAATTTGGATAAAACCTGTTCTATATTGACGTTCTGGTTCTTATATATGTATGTAGAAAACAATTAATTACACATGTCAGAAGTGAAACTTCTTTGGCAAACAAATTTTAATGTCTTGTTAATATAAAAATGTGAAACTTTAGATTTCGGAGACTTAGAGGAAGGGAAAAGGAAGATATGTTTGGAATGTCATTAAACTATTTAAAGTAAAAGGGAACGAGGGTTTTTAGAGCATAGACCCACCACGCTGCTCACTGCGGATTGGCAGGCATGTAGTACGCAAGTGCACTCTCTATTCCTTCACTCTCATAGTCCGATGTGACGGGAATCCGACACTACCGAAAAGAGATCAGGCGCAGGACCGACGGCTTAACGTGCTCTCCGAGGCACGCGGGTGGAACACACCGCCAACTTCCCAACTTCGGGCAATTATTGAGAAAATCTTAATAGAAAACTCATTATCGATTTTGAATTAGCCCAACCCGGGACTTGAACCCAGGACCTCATGTCTGTAGTCGAACATGCTAACCACTAGACCAATGAGGCTATTTCAAATCGAAAATGAATACAAATAATTTAAATTGAAATCTCAAATGACGAATTGTAAATAAAAATGCCAACTGTTCTTCGTCAAAATTATTAATTACATTTTATTTTTAAATTTAAACAATAGTACATTAAATGGCGAGTGCCAAATTAAAATGCCACATGTTATTTGTAAATATTAAAACTACCTAACGTTTCAAACGTTAAAACGCTGCATATCTTCGTGACGCTCAAGCGTTTCATCCATAAAAATTATTCCCTCAAGCGCCTAAAGAAGTTTCACTTGAAAAACATGATAAAGATGGAATCTCTTGGAACTAATATCACAAAGTTATGATTTATTTTATAAGTAATTTAATAATACAGTTAGAGCTTTAAATATTAGTGGGAGACACCTTCAAAATATCTTTATAAGGTAAGTGGCTTTTAACGTCCCATATCTGGCACAGGTCTTCACTCAGTCTCACACTCAGAGGAGAGTGGGTTTTTATACCATGAACCCACCCTGCTGCTCCACTAAGGGTTGGTAATACACATACTCCAGAATTACTCCTGGGACATCCAGGCTTCATGTTTTTTTCTCAGTCTCGGAAATCTAAATTTTGTTTGCCAAAGAATTTTCACTTCCTAAACTTGAAACATTCTGCAATTATCATATAGTTTTTTTAACATAATGACAGTTCACTGCGTATACATATTAGAAAACTTGTTGTACGAGTACTTACACAAAAACATTGACTCTTTTTATAAAAAGACTGAATGTATATCATATACGAAACAAAAACAAACTTGTTGTAAATTCTAGTAGGCTGCATAAGATTAGCAACTCATTTAAGGGTAACTGTATACGTTTCTATAATAAACTCCCACAAGACATTTTAGAGATGTCAATTGATAAATTCAAAGTCTTTGTTAAAAGAAAGTTGATAGAAAAATCGTATTATNATTGATTCAGAGGCGGTATAAGGTTTGCCGGGTCATCTAGTTGAAATACAAAAATAAGATAATAATCACTACATTAATATTAAGATAGATATTTAGCTGAAACGGCGACGGAAATTATTAAATAAGAAGTAAGGGAATCTGTGCCAGGAGGTAAGGAGTGTGTTGAAGCACGTCTGCAATAAAACGACACTGCGTGCGATCGCCGCCGAGTGGAACTGTTGCAGACTTTTTTTAAAGTAGGGGTAAGATATCGGAAGCAACTTCTTAAACGATGTTAAATATAACAAAAAGCTATATACTATAGACACAATAAAGATTTATTTTTTCACTCGCGCCCTTTTGAACATTTTATGTACAGTCGAATCAGAATTAGAAATATACATACATACATAACATCACGCCTCATTCCCTTTGGGGTAGGCAGAAACCACGTCCTTCCTCATTAAACTTTTCATACAAGTTTAGAGTACTTTGATCTGGCCCTTACTTAAAACATTCTGGATTTGGTCCTTGGGCTTCCTCTTCCAACTTTCGCATTCACTCTTGACTCATAAATCCTTTTTATCAGTCTCCTTTCATTCATTTTCTCTACCTGCCCAAACCATCTAAGCGTACCTTTCTCAATTTTAGTCACTACATCTTCTTTTATACCACAACGTTCTCTTATCACAATATTTCTTACTCTGTCACTCAGTTTTAATCCACTCAGACTTCTCAACGCTCTCATCTCTACGTGACACCGTCACAACGTGACATTCTTATCAAAATTATAACTTTCAGATTATAAAATCCAATGAAAGTTTACGTTTATCATTTCTTCAAACGATAGATATTTATAACTTCTAACGCGTGTACATAAGTATACACACACTTTTTTATATACCAAAGATAATAGGAAATAACAAACAAAAAGATATCTTATATACATAGGATGACTTATCTCTAAAAAGGGATCAGTTCTAGAAGCCCTTTGATATGGGAGAGAATTGAGATGTGGCTCAGGTACCAAATTTTATTGGAGATCAAAAAAAAAAGTAAAAAACTAAACACTAATTAGAAAATGACCGCATATTTACTACATAACGATACATACATTTAAGGGTAATAATTTAGGGTGAAGAAGGTTCAGAAATCAATTGTTTGAACATGGCTTTAATAAGACACCACAATGAGTTTTAAAATTGCCTCATATCAATGTCAAAAACATCCTTTTAGAGAAAGCATATTATAATGTAGAAGATTATTTAGGCGACAAACAATTTTTGGCCTTGATTCCAGTTGCATACAGAAGCTAAACACATTGTAACCTAGATGTAAAAGAGTAACCGCTGAGTTTCTTGCCGGTTTCTTCTCAGAGTCAACAACTTTCCAAACCGGTGGTACATTTGTTATTAACAGAAAGATTATTGACGATTCAAAAGTGATTTTTGAACCCATTGGGATAAAGATTAATATAGAGATATTGTTACAGAAAGCAACTCCAATATTCCACTTACGGCTACATATAAATGCAAGGATAAATAATGAATAAAAAGTAAAACTGTATCCCACGTCGCCTTGCGATATAATTTAATGAAACAGGTTCCCGTGTCCCGTTGCCGTCGGTAAAAACTAGCATTGCTTGTGACAATCCGAGTATTGAGATAGGTTAGGCACTTATTGCTTTAAAACGGCTGTTTTTGCAACATACACTTTAATAACAAAATTCTGTATATTCCATATTTTAACGCGATTATTGGTAAAAGATTTTAAAGCGAAAGTTTTTTTACAAAGTCCCTTTTTCTCTGTCAATCCATCAAAGTAACAGAAGCCAAGGCTAATAAGCGAAATATACCATTTTGGCAGTTTCAACATCAGTTTATTGTCCAAGTTTTCTAACAGCAAATGCAGAACTATATTTACTTGCCAGAGTCTTAATATATAAGAAATAGTGTTTCTCACACAGAACGTTGAGGTATAGAAGAAGATATAGTGACTTAAACTGAGAAAGGTATACTTAGATGGTTTGGGCATGTAGAGAGAATGACTGAAAGGAGACTGACAAAAAGGATTTATGAGTCAAGAGTGAATGGGAAAGTTGGAAGGAGAAGAACAAGGCAAACGTTGCTGAAACTAATCCAGGACATTTTAAATAAGGGCCAGGTCAAGAGTACTCTAAACCGACGAACTTGTATGAAAGGTGTAATGAGAATAAAAGAAGTGAAGGAGATATGCAAGGATCGTGGCAAGTGGAAGGACGTGGTTTCTGCCCCTATGGGAATGAGGCGTGATGCTATGTATGTATGCACTCGTAGTCTTAATATAGGAATCCCAATGAAGCCCATAGTCTAAGGTTACTCCTAAGAAGACTGTAGACTTAACTTCCTTCTTTAGTGCACTATCATTTATTTGACTATCTTTACAAATTTCTTTTACATTAGGCAAAGTTAATTCAAGAAGTACCTCGTTTTGATCGACCTCGATTGCCATTAACAGTTGTCCAATTTCATTAGTTATTAGTTTTTAGGTTACAGCTTTTACTTACTTTTATTCATCTTTTATATTGTTTTCAGCTGTTTCTTCTATTGTTTTTATTGTAGGACACTGTAAGGCACATCTAACAACAACTTTTCTTACACCAGAAGGGTTGGCTGGTAGATAAAGCTTTATAGCTTTAAGCTCGCCGTTTGCACTTTGTGCAATAATTATAATGGAATGTTCACTTTTGTAACTAAGATTTTTTTTATTATAACCAACCTTTGGCCACTTTATAATACAAGATTACGATCTATCCTTACAGACTAATTGGTAATAATACTTTGACCTAATCTACGGAATATGTAGTTGTATTATTTAAGTCTAGAGTTCCACGACTATGCTTAGTCTATTACAATGTCTAGTGACTCACACTGTTCCTCAGTTCTTGCTTAAAAGCACCACACTTTATTGTCTCACTTTCAACCAAAAGGTTTTGTTCTTTTAACTTTTCTCTTTGTCCATGTGATATCCAGAGGTTTAACAGCTTTGTCTCATTGGTCTAGTGGTTAGCATGTTCGGCTACAGACATGAGGTCCTGGGTTCGAGTCCTAGGTCGGGCCAATTCGAAATCGATATTAAGTTTTCTATTAAGATTTTCTCAATATTTGCCCGAAGTTGGGAAGTTGGCGGTGTGATCCACCCCCGTGTCTCGGAGAGCACGTTAAGCCGTCGGTCCTGCGCCTGATCTCTCTCCGGTCGTGTCGGATTTCCGTTACACCGGACTATGAGAGTGAAGGAATAGAGAGTGCACTTGTGTACTATGCCTGCCAATCCGCAGTGGAGCAGCGTGGTGGGTCTATGCTCTTAAAACCCCCTCTCATATGAGTGAGGAGGCCTGTGCCCAGCAGTGGGACGTTAATGGGCTGCTACTTACTTACTTAACAGCTTTGGGATTCACGTGATGGCGAAGTCTTGGGTGATTAGCTTTGGCAATTCTTTCGATGTAATTATTAACGAGCTCTATGTTTAGATGCTTGTGAAGATCGTTATTTCTTATGTACCAAGGTGCATTAACAATTGATCAAGCTTTGATCTTAGATTATTTAGATGTTGAGGAGTTTTAAGATTAATAAGTGAGACGATATCTCGAGTTTAAACATGTTTACAGACACTCTAATTCCTATAATATTTGCTTTGTTTTTCATTACTGTGTTAAAATTCTTATGATAAACCTTTCATAGTCACAGCTTTTATGAATAACGTAATTTTCGTTAAATGAAAAGCTTCTATAAGTGATATAAAATAGTCTCTACAGATCCCAATTTATATGAGTTTCTGAAACATTGCGCCAGAGGTTAATCATCTGTTTTATCTTTATTTTGTAAAGTTAAAAGGTTAGTTTTAGAATACAGAATTAGGTCAAAATAAAATTGGAAATCCCAATAGGCCAACACCACGAAACACTTCGGTCCAATTTCGTTATTTCAAAATGGTAAAAAACAACTTCATTGAACTGTATAGTAGATTTTTATACATTCACGATAAATGCTTTTTTGCCTGTATTATATGATATAAAGGACTCGATATTCCTTATGGTGTTACCCGAGTTGTTTCTTATTTGGAGTAAATCCTTACTAATATTGCGAAAGTTACTTTGTCTGTCTGTCACAATTTCACGCTAAAACTACGGGACCGATTTAAATTAAATTTGGTATACAGATAGTCTGAAGAAGGACAATTCACTGTGATTATACCTTATGATAAGTGATTATATAGTTTAAGATGGAAACGCGCTAATCTGGTAAGAGACAATTCAACTCTTATGGATTCTACATATCGTCGTATTGGAACAGAAATCTCTTTGCTTTGCATTACGTATTTGCTGGTAGGATGGTAACTAGCCACCGCTGAAGCCTTCACCAGTCCAGACTCAGACAAATTAGAAAATACAATTTGCTTAATTCGTTCTACCGGGGATCGAACCCGGGACCGCTGATATGAAAGCATGGCTGCTTTTCGGGATTTAGGCTCTTACTATGATAACTCTAAAATACTGTAAATTATTAAGCAATATATTGGCAATATTTAAAATTACGAAATTATATATATACGAAGCTATACGAAGTAACTTTAACAGTAGAACAATCGAGTCAATATAGAGTCTCGTGCTGTCTTGTGGTGTGGTTGTTTTAAGAGAAATAGTGCAAAATTGTGTAAATTTCAATAGTGAAGGGAATGAAAGTGGTAATTCAATATGAGTTGGTATTTTTATAACACTCTTTACCCTTTTTACTAGAAATCTTACAGAACAGCTGCTACCATGCACCATAGAGTTTGTATAGAGTAGCTACACTTTTGTAATTCCCATTAATAATCTGCACTTGTTAAATAAACTTATTAGATGCGATATATCAACAGACGTACTACTATTTTTCCGATTTACGAGAAAGTAACTCTTATGGCATTGTAGATGCTGAATCTACTTACATAATCCCGCAGGATCGGGAACCACACGAGTGACATCTTACAGAAAAGCAAGAAGTGTAATAGTAATACAGTAATGACACTTAAAATTCAACCACAGATAACCAATCTGTACTGGAATTATATGACACCATAGATTGTATACCCGATATCCCTCAGTGTCTGAAGACCAAAAGTCTTCGAAAAGTGCGTGTTGCTAGTGCTGAAGCTCAGAGTCAGTCAGCGTGCGTTGGAGACGGCTATGCTCGGAGTTTCTCTACGTGATCGAATCAGAATCTGATCCGTAGTAGAACCTGAGTCACCGACATAGTCTTACGAATCGTGAACCTGAAGTGGCAATGGGCGGGGCACATAGTCCGAAGGACCGATGGATGTTAAGGACCCCCCACAAGGTAGACCGACGACATAAAGAGGGTCGCCGGTAGCTGCTGGAGCCAGGCAACGCAAGGTAGAGCCTTGTGGACGTCATTACGTGAGACCTATGTCCAGCAGTGGACGTCCATCGGTTAAAGCGACGACGACGACGACGATAGATTGTATAGAGTAGCTTCAGCATCGTAATCCCCATTAATAACCCTTTCACTTGTTAAGTAAACATATTAGATGCGATATATCAACAGAGGCACTTTTCCCGTGAAGTGGTCACAGTGTATAAGATATATTATTATTTATTTGGCAATTTGAACCAGTAGCGAGGTACATTGATCTTGTTACGCTCAATTTGGATTACCGAAAAAAAAAACCGGCCACCTGTTACTCTATGATTAACAGAGCGCTAATCGCAGACGGGTGAAAGGTACAGAGAAAGGCGCCTTTTTGTATCTGTGCACAGATTATGTTATTTTACTGTCATTTTGTTGTACTTTCTTTTTTTTTTAATAACACCATAATACTACTTAATCTATGTTTTTAAGTGAACATTTTATTTACAATTACATAATTTTTTATTTAAATTCTTATGACTTTCATTGAATGTCAATTAACCCAAAAAAAAAAAATACATATTTTGAAACAAAAATATAAAAAAAAAATGCGAGTATAGAGGTAAAAGAAGTGACACTTCTTTAATTGTATTAAGTTGTGTAATATAATTTTATTTTAAATTCATCTTAGATACAAGTATTTTGTTGTCACTTAAAATGGATTGTATCTTTTTTGTGTGTTAAATAAATAAATAAAATACAAGCATGCCTTGTAAGTGTGTGTTTGTGTTTGTTTTGATTTGCGTTTATGGATGTGTGTTTACTTGGACACTTTTCTTTATAAATAGTGTTACAGATTCGTTTTTAAAATTTAGATAATTCTTTTAAAAAGTGCGTGTGTACAATGTACACATGACAGAAGTGAAACTTCTTTGGCAAAATAAGTTTTAAGCCCTGTTTATGTTTATACAAATCTAAAACTATAGATTTCCGAGACTTAGAGGGAAGGGAAAAGGAAGATGTGTTAGAAATGTAATGAATTTAATTGTCACGTCGAAAATTTATAAAAATAATAGAAATTATTCAGAAAATTTTTGAAATAGGCTTTATTTTATATTTTTTGAAAAATAGTATATTAAGTTATTAAATGACGAGTGGCAAATTATTAAAGCTACCGAACCTTCAAACGAATTAGCATAAAAAAGGCTGCACATCTTCGTGAATTGGTCGTTTCATCCGTAAAAATTTTACCCTCATGAGTCAAGTTTGTATTGAATACAATAAATCACAATTGAGAACTTTCAAAGAACTTTCATGAAACGCGGTTAAAACGAAGGTGAACGCAACAATCTCTTATGCATAATTCAAGTGCATATACCTTAATATATAACAGAGAGCGTAATAATTTCCTGTTTATTCAACATTTTTGTTGCCATAATACCTATATTGACTTATGATCGGGCCACTCTAAAACAACGATTACGGCGCACACAAGTGCAGCCACCGCGGGCCCACCCCCCCACCCCCACCCGAAACGGGGTTTTTATATTTTTGCACATTCAAAAAAAAAGAAGGCCAGACAAAGATGGACTGATGACGAGATCCATGCTCGTGTACCGCGTAACAATGGGGTGCGAGCGGGACGGCCACACTTCTGACACCGCCGATACGAAATAAAAATGTGCAAAGCGTTTCTTTTTTAAAATGTGGATGCTTTTTTACGGTAGTCTGCGTTCGCAATTAGTGATGTGAGGTTGTCGACTATTGAGCATTAGGAATATATGCAAATGCACACGTAATATTACGCTTTAAAACAAAAGAAGTTCACACTTATAAAATATAGATATCCAGTAAAATTTTCATTTGCTTTCACACTTTTTTTTTACAATAAATAGTAAAAAGTATATATCACTTTTCAGGGAGACCCTAGGGAGAGATAGTTGACTTAAAATTACAAATACTAACGTATTATAACACTCACAATTAAAGTCAATGCACACTCATAATGCTATCGGATCAATGAAAAAGGCAACTCTCTTTCTATCTTCACTTATATCTTACTCTAAACTCTCGTTCGCCTCGCTCGTAACTTTTTTTGTAACGCTTTCGTCACGTATATAAATTTCACCTTTAAAAGCTCCAGTCTTTATTTACCAGACAATAGCGGAAACATTAACAAGGTCTTAAGAAAATTAAGCACCGATATCACTTATAGATAATGACGTAGTACCCTCGTTATGAATTTGTTCCTCGTTATACTGCAATCCTTTTAAAATAATACTGACAAAAGGCTCGCGATAAAAATGTTTCGTTTAGAGAAATTGGAGTATAGCTTTAAATGTAATGAGAGCATTGTATCCGGCTGAAGACTGAGGTATAAATAAAAATCTTAACATCTCACTTTTAACGTTGGCGTACAATTAAGATAAAAGCGTGTCCAAAAACTTGCATCAAGGCGTGGACTTTTGAAATTATTTGTTTAGTGTATTTTTTGACAACCATTATATAAAGTAACAATAGCTTTACTCAAAGATATCATCTGTGTATTTCCTGGTTATTGAGGGATATCGGAATGTCATCATATGTTTACCCTGGGCACTTGTTTTACTAAAGTCAATCTTGTATTGAGTTTTAGAGAAATCATTTATCTATTAATTTTGGAGAATAGACCAGGTTTTGTAGGATTACATCCACTAAAACACCACAACAGCTTCAACTGTAATTCCCGATCCTTTGGTTATATTGTTCAAGTCAATCTTGTGTCGGATTTCAGAGAATCAGTTAGCAGTTCTATTTAGAGGGAGAATATCTTCTATATCTATTCCTTTTGAAGGATTTACCAGGTTTTGTTGGATAACATCCATTAAAACCCTTTCGATGGACCTCAAGATTACGCTTTGAACAACTATTTCAACTGTGTACTTTCTGATCCTTTGGTATATTGGAATGTCATTGCAGGTAACCCAATGGACATTTAGGCTTCCAAATTTCAAGTCAACCTTGTGCAGAGTTTTAGAGAATCAGTTAGCAGTTTTATAGAGAGAGAAAATTTCTTTTATATCTATTCATTAAAACCTCCGTGGTTTCTCTGGAATTCTCTTTTGGTGCTGCCATTGTGGGATGTCTTAGGATACATACGGAGATAGAAACCTTAATGGTTAATCAACGTCACTTAAAGCTGTAACAACTTTTTTATTCATAGGGCAAATCTTCCTCTCGGAGGATAAACTATTAAAACCTCGGTGGCTCTTCTCTGGAACTCCCCTTTGATGCTGCCATTGTGGTTTCTCTTAGGAACACATCAAGAGATCAAAATATTAATTACTACATGGGTACTTAACGCCACTTCAAGCTGCAACTACTTTTTTACTCATAGGGGGGAAATCTTCCACGTCTAAGCCTCTTGGAGGATAAACCATTAAAACCTACTCTCTTTTGGTGCTTCTATTGTGGGATGTCTTAGAAACAAATCCAGAGCTCGAAATATTAATTACTAAATGTCAGTTTGAGTTTCGGGGTTGTAGGAACTGCTTATGTGCTTTTAATACTTCATCAAGTATTTTAGTGGAGTGCCCTCAATTGTTGCCGCGAAACGGGCAAACTAAAATCCCCGCCGGATCCACTCGAGTCACCCACATGAGAACGGGCATATTGCGTAGGATTTCAGGTGCATCCTAATCAAAGCCGAAAGGTAGGTAACGTTAGGAGCGCAACAAATTTTTAATGGCAAAAGAAAAAACAGTGACAGCCCAATGCAGCGCGGCCGTGTGTGCGTCCGCCACACACATCGACGCTGCCGTCGGTGCATGCTTTACGCGCTGAAAAAAGTGCTGCGTTATTGATTTTTCTCTACAGAGCCGAGGGGGGTTGGGAGTTCGCCCGCGGCCTGAAAAAGTGTCTGCTGAAAAAACCGAGACGAAAAAGCACCCCACCCTTTTTAATTGGTAACGTAGTGTCAATAGGGCTAATCCTGGGGCCGTAATAGCCTGCTTTTGTCTCCCGAATGCATTTTTCAGTGTTGCCAGGCGACGGTTTTGAAACGCGGGCCACCTCCTTTTGGGCTTTTTAATGAAGAGCTTCAATTGTAATATTGTACGCCTCCGCATTGTTTTTTGAGCTTGCATTAATGGGCTTTTAATTATTTTCTTCATTTCTTAGAGATTATTTGTTTTCTTCTTGTATTTAGCTATAAGTGTGGGCACTGGTTCCTGAGATAGTTCTGAAGCCAGTGACTCATGTTATATTAGGGCCATCAGAGTTGGAGTTTTTTCGTTGCCAGGTTTTAAGGGAATGTTCCACGCTTTAAATTATTTTGTTAATTTCTTAGAGATTATTTGCCTTCTTGTATATCTAAGTCAGGAGTCAGTGACTCATGTTATATTAGTGCCATCTATACGAGAAATAAATTAGGATTGGATTTGAGTTTTTTCGTTGCCAGGTTTTAGGGAATGTTCCACACTTTAAATTATTTTATTAATTTCTTAGATATAATTTGTTTTCTTTTTGTATTTAACCATAGTTGGCTTTGGTACTGAAACACAGTTAAATCTAGCTCATGTTATATTAAAGAGAGAGAAAGAGAGAGAGAGAGAGATTATTAATTGATACTGTAATCGTTATTAATTATGAGTGTTATTATTATTAGTTGTTAATAGATTTAGTATACTTTTCTCTGTTTATGTGTCCTTTTAAGCCAGTTCTGTATGTATTGTGTCTACAATAAACAGTTTTGTATTTGTATTTGTAAATAAATTAGATTTTTGATTAATGTTGTCATTTTAGCTATCTTATAAATAAATTAGAACATATATCATTATCAAAAGCATTTCAAGGTTTTAGATATAACCTTATAAAAGAGAGGATATTATTTCTTCTACATTTTGTTCATTTAGTATGTATGTATTATTTAAATCCACCCTTTTACCTCATATCCTAATTGGCGATCTAATCGCTTATTAGCCATTTCTACTACATACCCTTAAGATTACGAAGATTATATACCTAATCTTAAGGTTATGTAGGAAATGGCTAATATGCGATAAGGTCAGCTATTTGTACTGTTCCTTTAAGTTTGTTTCTGTATTACTTGTTTCATGTTTAAAAGTATATTCTATCTATATATTTATTTATCTATAATAGACAACCAATGATAGGGCTCTTATTAAAATAGAATTTTATATTTCCGATTTCACCAACCTAACCTAAGCTTTATGTGTCTTTTAAGTACATTTAGGGGCTACTTAGGGGAATTTGGGGAAGGGGAACTGCCTCATTGGTCTAGTGGTTAGCATGTTCGACAACAGACATGAGGTCCTGGGTTCGAGTCCCAGGTCGGGCCAATTCAAAAATCAATATTGAGTTTTCTATTTAAGTTTTTTCTCAATATTTGTCTGAAGTTGGGAAGTTGGCGGTGTGATTCAACCCCGTGCCTCTGAGAGCACGTTAAGCCGTCGGTCTTGCGCTTGATCTCTCTCAGGTCGTGTCGGATTACCGTCACATTGGACTATGAGAGTGCACTTGTGTACTATGCCTGCTAATCCGCAGTGGAGCAGCGTGGTGGGTCTATGCTCTAAAAACCCTCGCTCCTCGGAGTAGTGAGGAGGCCTGTGCCCAGCAGTGGGACGTTAAAGGGCTGCTACTTACTTACTTTTTACTGAGGGAATGGTTTCTATAGTTAAGAGGACTCATAATTAATTAAGATATAAAAGATGAAACAATTTTTTTAATGGACTAAATTTTCAATAGATTTTATTATATTGCGACTTATTCATTAAAGCTTTTAATTTGCTATGAAATTATAGGTCATACAGCTAATGTAATTGAACAAAAGCCATTGCCATTTAAATCTAGTGACGGTTTTTAAAATATTAGTGAAATAAAAGGACACATACGAATAGAGGAGTATTGAAAAAAATACTTTTTTTTGAATTTAGAGAACTCTCGTGAATTTTATACTTCATTGTAGAATTACTCTTCAAATCGATATGGTCTAGTTCACTGCACACGGATTAGAAAATGATCGTCGTCGTCGCTTCAACCGATGGACGTCCACCGCTGGACATAGGTCTCACGTAATGACGTCCACAAGGCCCGATCTTGTGCCGCCTGGCTCCAGCGGCTACTGGCGACCCTCTTTATATCATTGGTCCACCTTGTGGGGGGTCTCCCTACACTGCGCCGACCGGTGCGGGGTCGCCACTCCAGCACCTTCGGGCCCCAACGTCCATCGGTCCGTCGTACTATATGTTCCGTCCATTGCCACTTCAAGTTCGCGATTCGTAGGGCTATGTCGGTGACTTTAGTNTTATTATATTGCAACTTGTTCATTAAAGCTTTTAATTTGGTATGAAATTATAGGTCATACAGCTAATATAATTGAACAAAAGCAATTGCCATTTAAATCTAGTGACGCTTTTTAAAATAATAGTGAAATAAAAGGACACATACGAATAGAGGAGTATTGAAAAAAATACTTTTTTTTTAATTTAGAGAACTCTCGTGAATTTTATACTTCATTGTAGAATTACTCTTCAAATCGACTTATATGATCTAGTTCCCTGTACACGGATTAGAAAATGATCGTCGTCGTCGCTTCAACCGATAGACGTCCACTGCTGGACATAGGTCTCACGTAATGACGTCCACCAGGCCCGATCTTGTGCCGCCTGGCTCCAGCGGCTACTGGCGATCCTCTTTATATCATCGGTCCACCTTGTGGGGGGTCGCCACTCCGTCAGTCGGACTATATGTTCCGTCCATTGCCACTTCAGGTTCGCGATTCGTAGGGCTATGTCGGTGACTTTAGTTCTGCTACGGATCTCCTCATTTCTGATTTGATCACATAGAGAAACTCCAAGCATAGCCCTCTCCATCGCACGCTGAGCAACTCTTGAGCTTTTGTATGAGGCCCATAGTCAACGACCACGAAATGATGCGGTAAAAACATTACCCTCTTTTAAAAAAGGAAATAGTTTATTATACGTTCCTCTCTGAAGTCACGAATCAATAGAATAATTAGATTTAAATCATACGACCCTTCTGTAAATCTGTCATAAATATACTTCTAGTTATTCCAAATGTATCATGTAATAAGATAACATCTCCTTCAGACGTGTTCGCTGGAGTACCGGAAATTTAGCAATTGATTTCTGGTTTGTTCTTAACGCGTTAGACACCACGAAGTGAAAAATTTAATAACATTCTATGTCGCAAAGTCATTTTATATTTACTATCTGACCTTAGCAACTTCGTCTGCGTAACATAAAGCGAGAACAAATTTGATTATCACAAAGAAGGCTATAGTGAGGCAACCTTAAAAGATAAACAAACGCCGTCATGGCTTTTTTTAGAATTTTGTAAAAGGAACAACTTTATCATACATGATTGTTACAAAACTTCTGCCCTTTACGTTTTCCATTAATTCATCCCTCTTGATAGACGTAAAGGTATGTTGTATACCTTAAAATCTTTCTCGATAAATGGGCTATCTAATAATGAACCATATTTGGTATTAGCATCAGTAGTTTCTGAGATTAAATCATTTAATAAGACAAACAAACTTTATCTTTATAACGGCTATGTTATAAGGGCCCGAAGACAAGTCACTTTGAGCATGACGTTTCACATCGAAACTTATCGAAAAATGAAACGTCATTCCCAGACATTTTTTAAGCGTTAGCAATCTTCGAAAAAGATTTGTCTACGGGCCAAGTTCCAGTGATTAATACATGCATACATACATAGCATCACACCTCATTCCCATAGGGGTAGGCCGTGACAACATCCTTCCACTAGCCACGATCCTTGCATATCTCCTTCGCTTCTTTCATTTTCATTAAACCTTTCATACAGGTTCCTCGGTTTAAAGTACTCTTGACTTGGCCCTTATTTAAAATGTCCTGGATTTGATGCAGGAACGTTCGCATTGGTCTTCCCCTTCCAACTTTCGCATTCACTCTTGACTCATAAATCCTTTTTGTCAGTCTCCTTTCATTCATTCTCTCTACATGCCCAAACCATCTAAGCATACCTTTCTCAATTTTAGTCACTACATCTTCTTTTAAACCACACCGTTCTGTTATCACACTATTTCTTACTCTGTCACTCAGTTTCAATTCACTCATACTTCTCAACGCTCTCATCTTTACCGCATTTGTTTTACTTTTGTGATTCTTCTGTTGGCACCAACACACCTGCATGCACAGCCGGTCTGGCCCTTTGAGACACCATCTGGCTATTCATAAGGGCGCGCAGGGCACCATTAACCACGTTCCCTGCATTCACTCTCCTTTCAATATCACTTTCACATGTTCCATCTTTTGTAAATTTAGATCCCAAGTATACAAATTCTTTCACCTCTTCCACTTGTTCCCCATCTATCAAAATATTGCCATTCATCATAGATTCATCTCGTTCAAAAAGCATAACTTTCGTTTTGTTTACATTCACTTTCATTCCTTTCCCTTTCAAAGCTTTATTCATAATATTCACCATCTCCTCTAGTTCATTAGCGGATGACGCAAGTATTACTTGATCATCAGCGTAAAGTAAACACGATGATGAGTGATTAATATATGGTATTTGATGACATAAACAAGCTTGTAACATATAATGATGATTGTTATGTTATTGTTTAAAAGGGATGCTACTATCTTGCTGGTTTCTTTTCAGTAGAACCTATATACGGTTGTAGATTTGTTACTAATGTTGATTGAAGACAGCTTTTGAGCCAATCTGAATAAAGAATAATTTAAGTTGATCTCCAAGTATAACTTTGATGTATAGCCTCTGAAAGCAATTTATTGCAACGAAATATTAGGAAGCACGGGGTGATTGTACGGTATGGCCTAATTCAAAGGCATCACACAGTGAGGTCATTCATCTGTGTACCGTCTTTGGTCATCGTCTCTTTTAATCATTTTGTTAGCGAAAGCCGTTCACATTGTCACAGCTAACTAGAATTTTTACATTAATGTTTAGTTAAAGTCTAGAACTGCTTCATTGGTTTAATGATCAGTATGCTCGTCAAGATACATGTCCTGATTGAGCTTTCTGGGAGCTTTTTTCTTTCTGAAGTTGGGAACGTTAAGCTGTCAGTCCTGCGTCTTATCTCTCTCTGATTGTGTCGGATTCCCGTCTTGGAGCAACATAGTGTATTTATGCTCTAAAAATCCTTTGTCTTTTAAGTGAAGAGGCCTTTTTTCAGCAGTGGGACGTTAATGGGCTGCTACTTACCTTTAGCTTCTTTAAACGTCCTTTGATATATCTTAAAATTCTCTATTTTGCTACAATGCGTCTTACGGATTGTTTTTTTTTTTCTATTTACATGATGATCTTTGAAGGTGCTGCCTTTTAATATCGTAAAGGTTAAAGTTTACCATATTCACTTTTACTGAGAGACAGAATAACTATCCTGGTGGTATTGAGTCGGAGTCGGAGTCTCTTAACACTTTAATTTTATTCAGAGTCCAGCTAAGAGTCCAACCTTTGACCTTTTGACCTTTGAGTTACATTTGAGGACAAAAATCAAATAATATAAGTAATTCTGCAAATATAAATTTCTTCGTTCACGGGGTTTTGTAAAAGTAGTACAGTCTTTTTTATTGCTGACAGGTTAGAGCTTGACCGTGAATCTACACGATGGTAAGTGATGATACAGTCTAAGATGAAAGCGCACACAAACTTGGCGGTACGTTTTTGCAGGTTTGATTAATGATGTGTTTTGAGATAAAATTTGAATATTGAAAGTTCACAAACATTGTTAATAAGTCATCTTTTTCTAAAACGCCATTACGTTAAAATTACAATGACAGGCTAATAAAAGGTAAAACTAGTGGCCTGTTAACGCCCCACAGGCCTTCTCACTCATAGGAGAGAGGGTTTTAGAGCATAGACCCACCGTAAATACCCCAATATTACTCCCGGGACATGCAGGTTTCCTCCACGATGTTGTCTATCATCAAAAGCACAAAGTTTTGTCAAACCCGCCATTTTTTCTAAACGAGAATCCACACGTCTCCACTAGGCCATCATAGCTTTTAACAGATTAATACAGGCGATAGAATCCGGGACAAATAGCACCTGAATGTTAAACAGGTTGTATTTAATGCATTCCTAAAGAGATTAACTGGCGGACAAAGCTTTGAGGCTTCACCGCAGTCGGCCAGTAAACTAAGCTCGTCGTTCGCAACTTGTGCGTAATGGCGGCGCGCGACGGAAGTGCGTGACGTCACGTCCGCACCAATTGATTCACTTGTAGCTATTAGCGAGGTCAGGGTTTAAATGACGTTTTGGTTTGTTTGCAAATTGACGTTAAGTGCTTTCTTTTTATATTTTAAAGTTAAATTAACGTGGATTGTGTCATAATACGTATAAAACGTAAGGTAAATGTGACTAGAACATGTGAAATTAATATTGAAAGGAGAGTGTTCCAGGAAATATGGTAAATGGTGTTCTGCACGCCTTTATGAACAACCAGATGCTGTCGCAAAGGGTTAGACTGGCTGTGCATGGAGAAGTGTTAGTGCCAACACTTACGTATGTAAGTGAAATTTGGGTATAACAGAAGAAATATAAAAGTTAAATAAATGCTGTAGAGATGAGAGCATTGAGAAGTATGAGTGCATTGAAACTGGGTGACAAAGTAAGAAATAGTGCGGTAAGACAACGTTGTGATATAAAAGAAGATGTAATGTCTAAAATTGAGAAAGGTATGCTTAGGTGGTTTGTAGAGAGCATGAATGAAAGGAGACTGACAAAAAGGATTTATAAGGCAAGAGTGAAGGGGAAGACCAAGGCGAATGTTCCTGGACCAAATCCAGGACATTTTAAATAAGGGCCAGGTCAAGAGTACTCTAAACCGACGAACTTGTATTAAAGGTTTAATGAGAATGAAAGAAGCGAAGGAGATATGCAAGGGTAGTGTCGAAGGGTAATGTCAAAGGAATTAATGGACTGCCATGATGGTTTTGCTATCAACTCAGCGTACCACATTCTGGCAGCTTGGGAACCTCAGCAACACCTCTTGGTGATTCTGATCGGTGTTTTAGTGTTGGGCGGGAGTGGCTCTCCTCTATGAGGCAGTTATCTCATTGAAGGAGACCAACGATAGAGAGAGACAGAGATTTTAGTAGATGCTCACAACGCGGAAGGAGATGGGCTATAAGACTATGCCTATGTTTGATCCTGTCCTCTCATCTCCGTGAATCCTCAGTTACATTTCATCCGATACACCAGAGTAGAATGCGAAAGCGGAATCCTTAGTGCTTCACCCATGGGTTCCGCTGGGTTTTAGTGAGTATTGCAACCTTCACCGAGATCCTCGTCGGCTCGGGGTTTGTGCATACAATCATTTCCTAGCAAAAAAGATAGTACTAAGCCATTAACGTCCCAGGGCTGTACACAGGCCTCCTTACTCATGAGGGTTTTAAAACATAGAGCCTCCACGATGGTCTAATGCGGGTTGGCAGGCTTTTCCGTCGGACTCATCCGGGACACCAGGACAGAATGCGAAAGCTAAACACCTGGTGCCTCACTAATGGATGAAGAGGGTTCGGCTGGGTTTTAGTGGGCATTGCGAGATTCCTGACTGTAGTCAGTCGGAGCTACTGCGTAAATTGCATTTCCCAGTGAAAAAAAGGCTCCTTTTGCTATGTAAACGCCCACTAATAAAAGATTACCATAGTCCTATAAGATCGGCATCTACACAAGTGACATCGTTGTATCTAATAGTATACATAAGCAATAGATCCCTAACTGACTTATCGCGATATCTCTAAAGTTATATATCCAATAGACATGAAATTTAGCACAGGGACTCCTTAGTAATGTAGCCATGTTCACACGGGATTGGAAACTACGCAAGATCGTTTGGTGGCGATACACGTTTAATCCAGGCCATTACCGCTTACGTATGTATATATGCAAATATATGCGTTTTATTACAATAAACGGCGGGGCGGCATTGACCGCGCATTACGCAACTACTTGACATCAATAAAGGCAGACGGACAGACAGACGGCCGGGGTAAGTGACCAAGTTCATTGCTTGTTATGCGATACATGCAATGAACTTGCATTGCTTTTTGTGCTTCTTTTTATTAGCTAACTCCTTTGCTATGCAGCGAGATGATCAAGTAAACAGTTTGTTTACGTTTAATGAGGCCACGAGAATAAGAATGGTTTAAGTGTAAAATTAGTGTAAAGAAATTTTAATGTATGTAAAATATTTCTTAAACTTTACCACATATGCATTTTGAATAAGAACAGCCTATTTGCGAATTATTTTTAAAAAGAAAATCAAGGAAACTAGTTAAAAGTTAATATAAATTGTATATATTATATTAATACCCTAGATTTTCGTCTTTTTTCCTGGAAGATAGCTTCACTTGCACCACCCCATGTTTTAAAATGAATCCCATCACCAAAGATTATCTGGAAGAGATTGCTTATAGCAATAAGACCGCCTTTGTGCGCTAATTGCTAAATATTTGTTAGGTTTCATTTCTTAAATTTAATTTGTATGGCTCAATCTTTGATACACGAGGATTTTTATTGAAATATACGAGTTCGAATCCTGAGCAGACACCATTAAATATTTTTTTACTCATGATTACGATCACGGTCCCTGTTACTGAATTATGTACTTTATTTAATCTTATAAGACGTGTTAATATTGTGTTTTGCTTCTTAAATATCGTGTTTATTTATATATTAATCATTTTATAATAGAATCTGTCTATGTAATAGAAATCATTACCTCATGATTACGATAACTGTCATTTTTATTGAATTTTGTACTATATTTTTAATCATATAAGTCTTAACTTACAATAAATATTGTGATTTGTTATTAAATACCAATTATTTACATATATGTTAATGAAGTATACAATAAAGTTTGTTTATATAACAGAAATCATTACCTCATGATTACGATCAGCGTCACTTTTGCTGAATTTTGTATTATATTCTCAATAATATAAGTTACTCACATTAATAACGTGATTTGCTTATAATCATAGATATATCTGTAGTTGTCTTGTAGGAATCGTTACGTTTGCTGTAATTTTGAATGTATCTTATAACTTAAGCTGATAGTTTCCCGTAAAGTATTGTATAAAATATCATAAATTAATAGATATACTAGTGTTTTGTTTGATAAAATTTGTTTATAGACATCTTTACCCCATAATTATGATCGCTGTCACATTAACTGCACTTCATATAGCGTGTTCCGTGGCTTCCAGTATTCACGCGACGTTTTACCCCCGCCTATAAATGTTCGAGCTCCTTAAATAGACAAAGTTACCTTAAATCTTTATAGCTCTTGTAATAAAGCTCATAATACAACTGTCATTTCAGTGATCAGTATTAGTCATTGTAAAGCATAGACAATAATTGTAAACGCCCGACGGTTATGACTTATTTATGTGTTTTTACTGCTTATTTATGCGCTGATGTGTTTGATATGGTGTCCGACGATCGTTTTATTCAAAACTCAATGGTATTATAAATTTCGTTTGATTTATGATATGGGATTTTTAATTTTGGGTGTACTTTCAAAGAAACAGTCCCCTAACAATACCATCGCAATATAATAAATATTGAATAACATTACATACACGAAATAAAACACAAAGTTGTACATTCTAGAATGAAGAAGGTTCAGAAATCATTAGTTAGGCTGGTCATCAATCAATAGCCTCTACTTACTTTTAATAAATATGTCAATAACATCCTTTTATAAAATACATATCATAATGTAGAAGATTATTTAAGCGATAAAAATGTTTAGACTTGATTCCAGTTGGAAACATCTACAAAACTATATTAAGAGTAACCGCTGAGTTACTTGTCGGTTTCTTCTCAGGATAATCACCTTTTCAAACCGGTCATAGATTATTGATACGGACATACTACTGACGATTCAAAAATGATTTTTGAGCCCACTTGAATACGAATATACACCTCATTCTGAGTTGTCATTGTATATATTAGAGCTATACGCCAATTATAATCAGTCAATACCTGTAGCTGGAAGATCTACATGATTACGAAATAATAGCAGGTATGTTATTTGTTCTGCACCTCCTCATCTTCTCTAAATTTGTATAAAAGGGCCTTCCCAGAGTTTTAACTGTCGCATTCACCTTAGACTTCTTTCGGGACTCTTCCCGAAAGAAGTAGATCCTGTAACTAAGCGCGAATCGTGACCACGAAGAACCTAAAACTCAACTCCAAAGAACCGAACTGATCCACGGACCGAAGCTGCAAATTTTGAGGAACCGAACCCTCAAAAACTGAAGATGGACGCAAATCCGAAGACAAAAGAATCGAAGAGCTAAGAACCTTATATAGTCCACTGAACCTGAAGGGATTTATTTAACCCTAAACCCCTCCCCAACAACGCTAATCTAGTAAGAGATAATTTGTCTCTTATTCATTTCCACATAATTGTACAGAACCGCAATGTTTCAAGCTTTGTGGTATGCCTTTGCTTGTTTACTAGCCATACAGCTGCTGAACAATCAAGACTTAAGCAAAATATCATTTCTTAAACTCTCTTTTGATAGCGAAGCGAGCACTTGCACCATTGCGACAGCGAGGTCAAATCTGAGACTCCGTACCTCAATAAATCAGTAAAACTATCAGAATTTATCAAAAGACTGTAGGGATAAGGTTGTAAGTAAGTAAATAGGGCAAAGTCCACCTGTAGGACCTCGTAAAGACCCCGCCCTTGAACTTGGCCGTGACCTTGGCGGGTCAATACACACGAATACACTGGTGTGCCACCCTCTGTTTACGCGTTACAGATATAACGAGATGGGGTGGATAAACCTTCTGGTGCGTTGTTATTTGAGTAATTTTTGATTGATTACAAATCAAATTACATCAAGAACCTCTTATACCACGTTTGCGCAGACTTTTTGAATCAGCGAATCTATTTATTACCTCAAAAACCGTTCTAATAGACTTTAATAGCACTTCCGAAATCTTCAAATTTAATAGTTTCGTCATATTATTTCCAATGTACAACTGATGATATGAAAATAATGTCTGAGTTATTAAAGAATTGTTCTAATAGGCTTTAATAGCATTTCCGAAATATTCAAATTTAATTGTTTCGTCATATTATTTCCAATGTATAACTGATGATACGAAAGTAATATCTTAGTTGTAAAACAATTGTTCTAATGGGCTTTAATACCACTTCTGAAACCTTCAAATATAATTGTTTCATCGTATTATTTTCAATGGACAACTGATATGAAAAAAATGTCTTAAAAAATGTTGTAAAATATGAAGTTAACTAAATTTCGTCCAGAGCCGCTGGTGTTGGTTGCTTTAAAAAGGAGAGAAGAGTGTTGATGAGAGGAGAAGAGAGAACAGGAAGTATAAGATAGATGTAGATGATTTAAATGGGGTTTTCGGCAAAAGTGTTACTTTATTGTTATTCTGTAATTGTGGAAATCAAAGGTTAATTTCAATTCAGTAAGGGTTGAAATTGTACTGCTTCATTATGACATAAAGTTACTATTTTCACTTCGTAAGCTATTGTTACAAGGTCTCACTAGCTATCCTTCTCAGCATTACAGCACAGAGAAACAGACAGTGCATTAAACTTATATTACATTATATATAACAAAAATATTTTCGTATTTATAATTTTAGTAAGCATATTAAACAACAGGGCATAGACTCACTTCTATAATGACACATTTGGAAAAACCATATTAGTCATTTCTAAGAAATAAGTAAATAGCGTTTTCACATTTGTAATTCCATGTTACTAAACAACGAATTCTTTTTTTATAGCTGATAGGTTAACGCTTGACGTGATAGTAAGTGATGATACAGTCTAGGATAATAGCTTGTAAACCTCGTCGTCGTCTCAACCAATGGACGTCCACTGTTGGACAAAGGTCTCTCCTAATGAATTCCACTGGGCCCGATCTTGCGTCGCCTGTATCCAGCGGCTGCCGGCGACCCGGCTTATGTCATGGGCCCACCTGGAGGGGGGTCTGCCGACGCTGCGTTTTCCGGTACGAGGCCGCCATTCTAGCATCTTCGGGCCCCAACGTCCATCGGTTCTGCGAACTATGTGCCCTGCCCATTGCCACTTCAGCTTTGCAATTTGACATTAGTTCTCCTACGGATCTCCTCATTTCTGATTTGATCACGTAGAGAAACTCCGCGCATAGCCCTCTCCATTGCCCTCTGAGTGACTCTGAGTCTTCTTACTAGGCCCGTAGTCAGCGGCCATGTCTCGGAACCATATGTAATCGCTGGCAACACCCACTGTTCGAAGACCTTGGTCTTCAGGCACTGAGGAATTGTGGATGAAAAGATGTCCCGTAGTTTACCGACCGCGGCGATTGAACTCTTTTTCAAAGTTGTACCTACCTAATTGGATCGTGTGTCCCAGGTAGATGATGCCTTGTCAACGTGGTAAGAGGTTTTCACATTTCATAGTTTCTACACAACATGGTATATAATAGTTGTTATTTTTTTATTGCTGAGACGTTAACTTCACTGTAATCACACCTGATGATGTTACAGTCTAAGATAGCAGCGTGATAACCAGGTAAGAGGTTATCTACTCTCTCTCTTCATAATTATTAGACAGCATTGTACTAGAACGCACATTTTTTGTTTGGTACATCTATGTTAGTAACTAGCCACAGCCGAAGCCTCCACCCTACCAATTCATTCCTAGACTATTTATTAAATATAATTTTCCTGCCAGGGATATAAATTATGACGTTCTTTTGCGAGTAGTCGGAGAATTACGTCAGTAATGACGTAAAATATGTCTGTTTGTTTATTTCAATTAATCTCTAAAACTTCTCAACCGATTTTGACGGGATTTCCACTAGCAGAGAGCTGATAATATAAGAAGTAACTTGGCTTACTTTAATTTAAGAAGAAACATCTAATTTCTCTTATTATTGAAGTTGTTTCATGTGATATATTAGTGTGTATACTCTTAGCAATAAAGGTCAGGGGTTCTCTCAATTGTAAATATTATATCCGTTACCATATTGTGACATGCCAAAACCAAACAGAGGGTAGTTCTATGAGGGTTATCTATTCAAAGGGGTTGTCTATTTGCTATTGATAGAAGCGTTGTAAGCTAATTCTATACGTATGTTTCAATCGCGGATGAACCTATTACACGAATGTATTCAATTAGACGAATAAAACTTAATTCTTTACGGTTTGTTAGATAAAATCTTTTATTATGACATTATGATTGAACAACTACATTATTTTCAATTCAAATACAGCAGAACCTTTGAAATTATAACTTAAAATTTGCGATATAAACATCGAAGTACAGAGAAAGAAGACAAAATGAATCAGTTCATTAAAATCCATTCACTTTAAGTTTGTTTTAGGACAAATGTAACGATATAAGAAGATGTGAAAGTGATATTGAAAGAAGAGTGAATGCAGGGAATATGGTAAATGGTATCCTGCACGCCTTTATGAATAACCAGATGGTGTCTCAAAGGGTCAGACTGGCTGTGCATGCTGGGGTGTTGGTGCCAACACTTATGCATGGCAGTGTAAGTTGAGTATGGCAGAAGAATCACAAAAGTAAAATAAATTAACTAAAATTGAGAAAGGTATGCTTTGATGGTTTGGGCATGTAGAGAGAATGAACGAAAGGAGACTGACAAAAAGGATTTATGAGTCAAGAGTGAATGCGAAAGTTGGATGGGGAAGACCAAGGCTAACGTTCCTGGACCAAATCCAGGACATTTTAAATATCAGCCAGGTCAAGAGTACTCTAAACCGACGAAATTGTATGAAAGGTTTAATGAGAATGAAAGAAGCGAAGGAGATATGCAAGGATCGTGGCAAGTGGAAGGATGTTGTCTCTGCCTACCCCTATGAGAATGAGGCGTGATGCTATGTATGTATGTAAAATGTTGCTAAGCGTAGTGAAGCAGCCTTGGAGCTTACAGTTTTCACGTTAAATTATTATTGAGGGATAGAAATAACAGTCGTAAATTTTAATTGATTATAATTAGGATTTCATTACAGACAATTATCATAGAAAATCATTATAGATTGACATAAAACAAAAAAGAAAGTCTTAAACGACTATAATAAAAGCTATGAAGCTTATTTAGTCAACTTTCAGGAATTCAATTTATGTTTTAAAGTTAGAAAGAAATATTAAACGGTTGTAGAATAACTATTTTGTTGCATAGAATGAGCTTTTTCGTTTTCAATCTTCACGTTAAATCATTATAGAAAGACAGAAGTCAAATTCGAAAAACTTAAATGATTACATATTTTAAAATGTTGTTAAAAGTACGAAGACAGCTTTTGTACACTCCACTCTTGTCCAAAAGCCAATAAAGAGATACATAAGGTTAACACTGGGCGTCCTCTGCTTCGTGAGCTCCTGCTGTCACCACCACCAGCCGTAGGTGATAGCGGCGAAGATGACGCGATAGCAGCAACACCCGGACCAGGATGGACCCGCTGGCGTCGCCGGCGGGATCCAGCCCGTATGAAATACGAACAAAAAAGAGTATCGGACATTTACTGAATGGCCGAGGAAAGATGCCCGGGCAATGAGGCCCTGCCTAGAGGCTCGTACCTCGCAGAATGCTGCGATGAACCCAACGACGACATAAGATAATTAGAATACTATTTACAAATATAAAATTACGTTTCCATTGCGTAAAAAAGTACTTAGTGTATTAGTATTAGTGACCTTTCGATTCTAAATTTTAGCAAATTTAATGATAGAAAGACAAAAGTTAAACACAGACATATTAAACCATTATAAAATTACGCTTACGTTGAATAAAATGAGTTTTTGCGTTTCAAAATTTCATTCAAAATAAATATAGAAAGACAGAATTTAAAATGTAAATATTAAATGGTTACAAACTTACAAAAAAAGCTTTTAATCCTGTTAAGTCAACGTTAATATGGAAAAACATAAGTCAAAATTGAACATTTTTAAATATCATAAAGTTACATAAAAAGCTTCTATGTGTACAAATAATAAGTCAGCTTTTGTCATATTGAGAAATATTAAGCGATAATGAAAGAACGATTTATTTACATAAATTGAGATTTAATTTTCAATAAAATTCATTTTAGAAAGAGAGAAGTCAAATTCAAAATCTTACACGTTTACAAGAAAAGCTGTTAATCAGTAATAACAAAAAAGTCAGCTTTCGTGGTTTCAATGTTTGTACAAAAGCTAATATATAACATAAGTCAAAACGATTACAAAATAAGTTTCTGTTACGCAAACAGCTACAAGTATTTGTGAGTTTTCGGTTCCAAATTTTAAGCAAAAGTGATAGAAAGACTCAAATCTATGCAAAACTTGTAGAAAACTTAAAGTATTATAAAATTACGATTTCATTAAATAAAATGATATAAAATGATAAGTTAAATTTGAAGCTGTCAAATGATAACAAAATTATAAAATAAGCTATTAATTGTACTTAATCAGCTTTTGCAGTATCAATTTTTGTGCAAAAGTAGTTCTAGAAAGACTGGAGTCGAAGTATCATAAAATTACGATTTCATTACGTAAAATGAGCTTTTAGGTTTTCAATTTTCATTTGAAATCATTATAGAAATGTGTTAAATTCGATAATCTCAAATGATTACAAAACTACAAAAAACGCTGTTAATCGTAATATATCTGCTTTTGCAGTTACAATGTTTGTGCAAAAGTAGTTCTAGAAAGGCTGAAGTTTGATCAAATCTAGTGAAGTATTATAAGATTACGATTTCATTGCATAAAATGAGTTACGTTTCCAATTTGAAAAACTTAAATGATTACAAAATAACAAAAAACGCTGTTAATCGTACTAAATCTGCTTTTGTAGTTTCAATGTTTGTGCAAAAGTAGTTCTGGAAAGACTGGAGTCGAAGTATCATAAAATTACGATTTAATTGCGTAAAATGAGCTTTTATGTTTTCAATTTTCATTTGAAACAGTATAGAAATGTGTTAAATTTGATAATCTGAAATGATTACAAAACTATAAAAAAAGCTATTAATCGTAATAGATCAGCTTTTGCAGTCCCAATGATTGTGCAAAAGTATTTCTAGTAAGACTGAAGTCCATTCAAAACTAGTGAAGTATTACGAAATTACAATTTCATTGCATAAAATGAGTTATGTCTCCAATTTTCATTCGAAATCCTTATAGAAATATGTTAAATTTGAAAAACTTAAATGATTACAAAACACGCTGTTAATCGTAATAAATGAGCTTTTGCAGTTTCAATGTTTGTGCGAAAGTAGTTCTAGAAAGGCTGAAGTTTGATCAAATCTAGTGAAGTATTATAAGATCACGATTTCATTGTATAAAATGAGTTATGTTTCCAATTTTCATTCGATACATTATAGAAATATGTGAAATTTGAAATACTTAAATGATTACAAAACTACAAAGAAAGCTGTTAATCGTACTCAATCAGCTTTTGAAGTCTCAATGTTTGTCCAAAAGTAATTCTATAAAGCCTGAAGTCTGTTCAAAACTAGTGAAGTATTATAAAACTACGATTTCGTTGTGTATAATGCTAATCACGTTAATCAGCCACGTGGTCGGTCACGGTTTCCATTCACAAACATCACGTGTGTGACATCGCGTTTAGAAGTTTACAAAACTACTTGTTGATTGGCACACGTCCGGCGATAAAGTTTTATATTCACACCTTCCAACTTAACTACAGCAATATTTGATAATACCAGGGGGTACATTGCCAAATTTATTGATTATTATGCTCAACCATTTTGAACCCAAATTATAGTATTCATACTCAGGCACTGGAGCGTATACAAAAGAAACTTATCAAGCGCTTAAATGTCATAAGCAATTCGCAAAGAGATAATTATGAAAATTCTTGCAAACTTCATGGGATAATGTTGCCCTGGGACCGTCGATGTGTCTTAGACATGATTTTTTTGTATAATATTTGCAACAGTTTATTTGATTGTTCTGAACTAGTTACTACTTTTATTCGCCTAAATGTTCCAGATAAACGCACGCGACACACAGAATTATTTCAAGTTCCACCTGCGCATACCAATTACTATCAAAATTTTGTTACTTATCGGCTTCTAAATAATTACAACAAACACTTTAACACCATTGACACGTTTACATCCAAAAATAGGTTTAAAAAATTGGTAAAAAATAAAGTCCTGAATATATAACTTAATTTAATTTATCTAAAATATAATAGCACCCACACACACATCCACACACACACACATCCACACACACACACATACACACACACGCGCACACGCGCAGCTGTGACTGTTAATAATACTGTAATCATAAGAAGAATCTGTAATTTGTAATAAGATTTGTTTATCTGTTTTGCTACATGTTTTATTAGTTAAGATGCTGTAGATTTTGTAATAATAAATAAATTAATTAATTTAAAAAAAACAGTACATTAATATATCACAAAAGTACTTTTTTTAAAGATTCAGTAAATCAACCTTCAATATTTACATTTTCGTATGAATACATATAGAGTAACTTAAAAATCTTGGGGGTCCCATATTAAATGGTTAAAAGAATTCGTCGTCTGACAGATGTTGATACTGCCAGACTGGTATATTTCAGCTATTTTCACAGCATTACATGATATGGTATTCTACTTTGGGGTAATGCTGCTGATATAGATGCAATATTTGTGCTGCAGAAAAGGGCCGTTCGTGCGATTTACAATATGGGTCCAAGAGAGTCGCTAAGAAACAAATTCAAGGCAGTTAACATAATGACAGTTCACTGCGTATACATATTAGAAAACTTGTTGTACGTACATAAAAACATTGACTCTTTTAATAAAAAGAGTGAATGTACATCATATAACTTACGAAACCAAAACAAACTTGTTATAAATTCTAGTAGGCTGCATAAGATTAACAACTCATTTAAGGGTAACTGTATACGTTTCTATAATAAACTCCCACAAGACGTTCTAGAGATGTCAATTAATAAATT